>VVHJ01032990.1:0-13700 GCA_015107715.1 Tylochromis polylepis | reverse complement strand
TTCCCCCTCTTTTTCCCCCCCCCCCCCCCCCCCCCCCCAGCCATTTTCAGTGTGTAGGTATAATACCTTCATAGGTGGAGGTTGCTGTCTGAAGGTGGCTGTCTGACGGGCATCTTGCTTCCTGGACACCTGAAGCTGCTGTGCTGCTGCTGCGGCAGCAGCAAGGGATTCTGGGATGGCAGGCTCATGTGTCTCCTTCTGCCACTCTGCTTTCTGCTTCTCAAAGTAACTGTTAAAAGCAAAAGGAAGAGAGAAACCTGGCTAGCAGTGAGTCTTATTTAATGCTTATGAATCATATTCCAGTTGAAATCACCCCATCTACACCGTGCACTATGAGACGAGGGGCGGCAAAAACTGAACAAAAGGAAGACTTAAATTGAACATTATAGTCGAGCTCACACGTTCTCTTTTTATGCACAACTCTGAGCAAAAGCACAGTGGCTGTGAGACTGTCTGGATGCATACAAACGTGTGTGTGTGTGTGTGGGCAGGGGAGGGCTGAGAAAGAAATGTGGCCTTGGACTTTATGCTTGACTGGCTTGTTTACAAAAAAAAAGAAAAAAAAAGAAGTGATATCCCATTTCATTACGCTCTGATTTTTCTCAGAATAAGTCTGTGATAGAGCAGAACTTTGAGCATTCACAAACCAAACTCGATGATCCACCAATGCTCCGAACAATAAAGATCATTTGCAAGCTCCACATTAACACACACATCGATTCGTGCTCTGAAAGTATATGTGCCATTTTTGTTTTCATACAAGTTAATACCTCAGTGTGAGGTTTTCTTGCTATTATGGAGGTGTAGCGTGCTCATTTTTGTGCTGAGACATCACTCTCATGCGGTCTCTTTAAAAAATACCCAGCAGCACCCCACAGGCCTGTGAGGTGTGATTTAATTTTCTCAGAAACCGCTCCAACACAACTTGTGATACAATTACAGTGGCTACTGTTACTACTAAGTACCGTTACTCGACAAAACTCGAGCAAATGGCGCTTCGAACATCTCCTCTGACATCTCATAAAGCTTTCTCTCGCTGTGGTGACTTGTGTGTATGAAAAGCACTTAAGAACAACCGCGCTATAAGCCAGAACTTGACCAAGTACTAAAGTTGGCATTCAAGTATCTCATACATTCACGATGAACATGAAGGAGCATGCCACTAAGAAAAAAGGAAGATTGCCACCTGGCCCAAAAATGAATTAATAATCTAAGCTTCCACATAGCACGCAGCCAAATTAAGAATCCAGCCTCCCAACAATGTCAGCCTGCTGAATTTCCCCAACAGCAAACATTTATATTGACGCCCTCTTCTTTTTTTTCTCCAGCGTGCTTTCAAGTTATAAAGTTGTTCCTTGCGTAGGGAGGTATGTCACATACTGCGAGAGAAACACCAGATCATCATCAGTCTGGTAAAATCATGGGTGAAAATACACAAGTGCTTTTTGGCTAGTGTGATATCTCTACTGAAGACTGCTTTTCTACAACCCTGCCAGCACAGACCTGAAAACAACGACATGATCCTTTGCAATATTAATTCAATCACTTTAAAATATTTGCACTTATACAGCAAAACATACAGGATACAAAAACCAAAGCCAAAGCTGTGGAATACTTCACTTCCTAGCCCAAAAGTGGGATCCACTGCACTATTAGGACCATTAACTATGATTTCCTCCACATCGTAAAATGTACAATCACCTACTGTTGATGGATGTCAGCCTGCAGTTTGTGCTGCTGGGAGTCTACTTATAAGCCCCCCACCCCACTACGATGTACCTCTGGTGTTGTGGATAACAGGAACTTTTTGAAGCAAGAAATTTTTGTCAGCATCTGAAACTGGAATCTAGACAAGGGGAATTATTTTATATTAGACGTAAATTTCTGAACAGGCTAACAAATCTGTTGATCACAAGAATACCTATCTGATGTTTAAAAGTGTTCAAAGGTTCCTGCAAAGACAAGAAAATTTACCAGAGACTCTAAAAGTGTGTGGGGAAAAAAAAGTAAATACTGGTCTTTAGTTTTAATGCCAGTTTCTAATAACCCCCTATTTTAGGTGCCAGCTTCTAATAGCACATATTTTCTCAGTTACTCTTTATATAGTCATGCTGATTCTGTTGAGGTGATTTAACTTGCCAGTCTTTACAAATAATTGCAGTTGTTCCTGTGTTGCTGTCCAAATACAGTCTAGAGATGTCACCAGAAGTGATACTTAGCACAACTTTCAGAAACGGAAATTCTGAAAATGCCCTGGTACTTTTTTTTTTGTTTTTTTCTTCCCCAATTCCATATGTGCTGTAGACAGCACACGCCTAAGTGTTTTAATCTATCCGTGCAAGCTAAAGAAGAAGGAGGCAGACATGCCCAGGCATAGGAATACACGTGGAAGATGTGCTGCAATAGCTCCACCCTGACTTACTGATAAGAAAGACAGAGTGGGGTACAAAGAGATTTTGCGTAACTGATAACTGATTTCCCAAAACGCAATATGTAAAAAGTGTTACTGTAATTCGAGAGCCAAAGGAGGAATACTTCCAATTTAGCGAAGCACCTTAAAAGCCTGTAACTAAGTATGAATTCATATGAACATCCAAAGCATTACCCTACCTCATATTACCATTTTGTTTGAGACAGCTGGCATAAGTGTTGTGGAATCCACTATCTTCATAGACTATAATGTTAGCAATGGCTTATGTTAAATGTGTGGCACTTGTAGGTTGCTTTGCTTTCACTCTTCTATCCAGTTTATCCCAAACCAACTTGAGTGGGTTTAAGGCGAGAGACTGTGCTGGCCACTCCATGTTTTCAAGCTTACCATCTTATTCTTGTTTCCTAAGGTGGTCCTGGCATAGTTTGCACTTATGTTTTGGATTATTTTCCTGCTGTACAATAAACTCCTGACCAACTAGGTGCATTCCAGAGGGTACTGCATGGTGCCGCAGAATGCTGTGGTAGCCGTTTTTGTTCAGGGGGTGTCTCTCACTCTCTCACACTGTACAAGTCACAGACCCTGGATCCAGCAAAACAGCCCCAGTACATCATGCTTCCTCCTCCATGTTTGAAAGCTGATGTCACACACTGTGGAACCATCCTTTCGCTTAAACAACAGTGTACAAAAATCCTGAATATTTCAAATTTTTATTCATCAGTCCATAACACCTTCTTCCAGTCTTCAGTAGTCTATGGTGGCATTTCATGGTCCAGACAAGCCTCTTTTTCTTATTCCGGTGCCTTAGCAATGGCTTTCGTGCTGCAAATCGACCTGTAAAACCTGCAACATGAAGTCTTCTCTTCACAGTTGAAACTGAGATGTGCTTACTACAACTGCTATTAAGCTGTGTTTAAAGCTGTGGTCCTGTGAGCCACCTCGCAAAAAAGCTGTTGACTCTCAAAGACTTCTCTTCTGATTCTGTTGTGGCTTCCTGTCATCGTTTCTCCCAGTTTCTGAGTGCCTTTTGATGGTGAAGGAGACCGTACTCACTGACACCTTGACTTTCTCTGTAGGAAAAACCTACACTTTTAAATATTATGATGGTCTGTCTCTCTTCCATTGGTAATTGCCTTTTTCTCACCATTTTTATAGCAACACACTACTTGCTGCAGTACAATACTGTTCAAATAATGGTCACACAGGTACAACACCACAGTGTGTTCCAACACTACTTTTATGGAGACAGATGGGGTTGTAAGTAATCAAGAAAATTTGGGACACCTGTAGGAATCGGTAGCACTAACTTTCAAGGCTCAATCAACCTCCATTGCTGCAGAACAGCTATAAATTGTTAACCCATTTCTTGTTCCCTGAAAAAGACCTTTTTGGATAACTGAAATGTACATTGTTTTCAGTTTTGGATAACCTTACTTTAAAAAAAAAAAAAAAACTTCTGGCAGTTCATCACTTACCTCTGCACCATTTTTTTTAAAAATTGTGGTGTTCTAAGATTTTGACCGACAGTGTATATAAATTTAGTATAAACCAAATACTACAAATATTAAAAACACTAAGATCCAACACACCAGAGATGGCCACGAGACCACACAATGAAGGAATATTCCAGGAAATCATCTGCCTCACCACTGGACCATGCCAAATTTCTGCTCTTAAAAGAATTCGCTCCTTCTTTTTCACACCTGTGTTTTAGCACTTGCAGGTCTTCCTTTAAGGACCTGCGCCACCATATTGGTGAGAGGGAAAGGTAGCTGCCATTCTCTGCAGATAATTAACCAAATCCAATGGTCTGTCATGTCAGCAGTTTTCTCCAATGACTTAACTACTGCGTGCTGGTACTAAATTAGCCAAGTCACAGAAGTCACAAGAAAACCATTACTTTCCCAATTATAGCCACAGAAGTCACTGACTGTAATAAGTTCACCATGTTTCGGGCAAACTACATTTTCATTTTCACGATCAGGCAGATTCTTTCATGAACATTACAACTGTTGAAATACTATCCTCTGTTTGCGCAAACGATAACATCTTGGACTTAAATAACTATGTAATCACTCAAATAGACTTTGAGCTTGATCCTTAGATAACGTTGTTTGCGATCCAAAGCCAGAAGTAAATCTTCCTTTCTGTAACTACTGCAGTCTCTGTTTTAATTACATCAAAAGTAGAGCAATGAGTAAATAAAGCAACAAGACCAAGAAACATTTTTAAAGGCTAATTATTTTCTGTGTCATCCTGGTGTCATTTTCTTCTTAAGTATTGACAGCGAAATTTTTTTAATCTTAGAAATTTAAGGACATGTGTTTTTAGATATCTTTATTGACACTCCCTACCCTTGTGAAAATACAGTGAGATGCACTGGACTGATCCCTCTGTGTGAATTAATTCATCCCAATATATGAGTCCTCTAGCCCTGTCAGCAACACCTCAACAGAATCCTGCTCATTTAAAATTATGCAGAAACCAGACTGCTGTCTATCCTCTGGTTGTGTGTGAATATTTCAAAGCCGCTTCTGTGCCACATTTGCCAAAAAAAACCAAAAACCTAACAACATGCCTTCACACAAACCACTTTCCATTAGTCCTGGATAATACAATAATAAATTTCAAGTATGAATTCTGTTGTTGCTTCAACCCTCTGACACAGTGTCTCTGAAACAGATGATGTCATCTGGGTCATTACTTACAAGTTGGGGCTTGTTGAGAAAAAAAAAACCTGCTGCTTGGTTGTGTTTCATAATTACTGTTGAACACCTGTGCATCATTATTACCTGAAGCAACGGACTCAATTGGATTTGAAGTGGAGTGTTTTTGTTTCCTTTTTACCAAATGGAAAATGATTTTTTTTAAAGTGCATCCATTTGAAATTCAATGATCACATAAGGTGTTCCACAAGGTTCCACTCTTGGACCTTTTTTTTTTTTTTTTTTTTTTGCATATGCAAAAATAAAGTTAACTACTAATTATGATTCTGGTTAACTTTGGGTATTGCAAGTGACAAAATTTAAATGTGTAAATACTTGTATTTCATTACGGTAAAATGACTACAGGGTTTCTATCAAAGCTGACGGCTATGATAAGGGAGTTAAGGTTTAGTGAGTGTGGTTGGCCAGATCCATGTGCACCTCTGAATACAGGAAAAAGGAGCCAAAGAGAGACACCAAGGAATTTGCTAATTCAATCTCTGAAGAGGATGAGCTTTCCCAGCATACTCATCTGTAGTGTTAATCCATCAGCTGCAATCCAGTGTCAAGTACCCAAAGGCAAACAGGTAGCACTTCCACAAAACATAATGTCAGTGTGTTAACATGACCAAAATACATCAGGTAAACTGAGATTTGTCACCTTTTTCCTAAAGTTTTATTCAAATGCTACCTGTTCAGGTTTGGATACTTGAGATTGGAAACATCTGGTAATTTATTTCCCACATGTAGCATACAAAAATGGTGAATGTATATACAGTACTGTGCAAAAGTCTTGTTTTGTCCCTCATTCGTTTATATTTTGTTGGGGAATGGGAAATAAGTGTAGCAATTTAATGAAACATGCAAGCATACACTGAAATACAGCATAAAAGGCAAAACAGTTTGGTTTATTATTTTTTTTTACCATTTTAACTAGCTTTAAAGTCAATATATTGTATGACCATCTTTACTTTTCAATAGAGCCTGAAATCACTTCCTTGAAATTTCTTTAAGTAATACTTCTCCAGGCTTCTTGAAGGTCATTCCAAAGCTCTTCTTTGGTTGTTGGCTGCCTTTTGTGCCTTGTTTTTGCATCAACATAAGGCATACAAGGCATCAATCAAAAGGGCCAAATGGTTTCCTCAATTCTTTTTAAAGACACACTGCACACCATGCTCAAATATGCCAAGTTATTGGCTAATATCTAGGAATCATCTTGTCAGTACAAAAATGCTATTTTATGCCTGTCAAACTGGTAACAATGTTATTTTTGTAGATTCAACTAAAAGAATCGGTTGCTAGTAAAAAAGTGCCTAAAGATACCATTTAAAATTGATCCTTTGCTAATTTATCTATTATGTGTAGATACAGCACTGGTTTATCTGCTTGGGTTAGGTGTCTTTTTTTTTATACTTGAATGATTCAGTGTTCAGTGGCTTAACTAAAAAATAAACAACAGTAACATTCCTCAGAAAATGGTCAGGTAGGGTTGGATTATATGACCACAAATCAAAAATCACAATTAACTGAACATTTTACCCTTATTATGATTAATGACCAATTATTTTTTCATGACTTGGCCCTCATATTTCATTGACTAAGTTTGAACTATAAATATACTGAGCTATTAAAACTGGGATATTTTTTCAGCATTATAATTATGCTCCAAATGTAGATTGGTGCCATTACTGTTGATCACTAAAGCCGTGTTTCTATAGTGTTTGACTTCTTTTTGTTCAGTGTCATCTTTACTGAAGCCAAAATATGTCAAAATGGCAGACGTGGCATTTTTCTTTGGTACAAGCTGCTTAAGTTATACAGTTTACTTAGTGTTTGCGCATTCCTCAATGATGGTTCCGTGTTATAGACTGGACGGCGTGGAGTCACATGACAACACACGCAGTGGTAAGTTTTTAAGAGGACAGTATGTGACAACACACGTCGTGGGACGTATTGACAGAATTTTAGAAAATAAATAAATAAATTTGAAACGTTACCAACATGGACAAGATTAGATCCATGACTGTGAATGTCAGCTTTGATTGGTTTTCAATCAGTTGCCCAGCCCTGTGGTCAGGTACAAGGACTAGAATGCAGCCAATATCCAAAGAATAACTTTGAAAGACCTTCAGACAGCCTGGAGAACTATTGCTCAATACCACTTTACAAATAGTACAAGAAAGTCTGGCTCTTTGAAAGGAAACTAAAGAAACGAGAGGTCACTCAAGTCTTCTGCAAAGTACTGTTCCAGCAGGAAATCATATTTAATGTTGTTTACGTACACCAATGAATGATGCAGCCTACCTCTAAGTGGACATAAGTTGATGGATATTAGCTGAACAACTAAAACAATATTAAGTCATAACATTTTCACTGAATGTGTATTCAGTTTTTCAAACTGCTGTATTTTTTCTGCCTATGACACACTGTAGATCATATTGTCTTTTAATAGCACTGCATCCTATCATTTCCTTCCTGTAGCATCTAGACAGCAATATCTCAAAAGTGCAATAAACAAACTCATCATCTACTACTGAACAAGTAGTAGTATGTGCTATTAATTCTTGGTGTTAACAAGAAAATTTGATGAGATTTACTGCATTAATGTTATGACGTTAGAAGCACTTTGTGTGTGTGTGTGTGTGTGTGTTTTTTTACTGACTCCAAGGAGAGCTTCTCCTCTTCTTCATTCAAGTTAGGGAGTCTGTGTAGACCTAAAGTCATCCTCAGGGCATCAACGTGCTCCTTCAGTGGTTTGTACTCATCATGCAGGCGCCGAGTTGTTTCAAGCAGTTTATTGAGGTCATTCTCCGATTGCTTGATGGTGCTCTCCATCTAAAAGCATAAGGGCTGATGTTTGAGAAATGCACATGTAATATGCTCACCCCAAACTATTTATAGTTACATGTAAACATTGAAATCTTTCATCTTGCTACACAACACCAGCAGTGACTAGAAGTTATCGTGAAATCAAGTTCAACAGTGATTTAGTGGCACTTACTAGAAAACGGCACCCACTCACCACATTGATATCTGCATGGATGAGGCGCAGTTCCTCCACATGGGCCATTTTTTCTTGAAGCAGGAGATCCATTTCTTGTTTGTACTCTTTCAAATGTTTCTCCTCGGACTCCAGAGCCTCAAACTCAATCTTCAAACGAGATTTGATCTTCTGCATTTGGATAGTCTTATTCCTGCAGGCAGTGGGACAAGGAAAAAGACATGAGCTGCCAAGTTGTCTTACTCACTCACTCACTCCTATGTAAACGGTGCAAAAGATTTTAAACATAAAAGCAAACACAAACACATTTCCATCTGCTTTGCGGTGTTGAATTTGTGCATATTTCTAAGCACTTATTGCATTAATGTTATGACCTATTTAATTAAGCCTGCACTGTAATTAATTCATGCATAATTACTGTATCAAAGCGTTATAGCAAGGGAAACGCTACTTTACGCTACACTACATTACTTAACACTGACAGCCTGCTAAGCTAAGGAGCTAACGTCGGCTAATGTTGGCTAGCTCAGTAACAAAAGCGAAGCCAAAGGGGCTTTTACCTTGGTCGGCTAATGTTAGCTAACATAGCGTATACTTAGTACGTGCCAAACATTCAGGCAACCTTTAATTGTATCCGACATCTGAGCTTTACCGTATTTCCAGGATGTTCTCCAGTTTGCACATTATTTCTTGTTCGTCTGCCATCGTTCAGCAGTCACCACTCGTTCAGCTGGCCAGCTCAGTTACCCGCGAGGCCAGGGTGGTCTCCTTGTTGATAAAAACACAATGGACAACGCGAGCGCGCACACGAGCACGCGTCCGTACTGTAAAACCGTGGCTACGTAAAGACAAGTGGAACCGCCAGCCCCCTGCTCCAAGCAACCTGCGAGACGCTCAAGTACAAACTGTCCACTTCCGCTGTCCAAACTATATAAAAGCTTTTTAAAGAAACTCACTCCACACGGTCAGCAAAAGCAAACAAAGCACAAGAATCAGAAACTCCATATGGAGTTTCTGATTCTTGTGCTTCCTTAAGTTGTAACCGGTCACTGAGCTTCATGTTCAGATGGATTTAATGTAACCTACTCATCAGAGGCTTATTCAGCTAAATCATCATGCAGTCATTGTTCACCACCTGTTATAAATATAGCTGTGCCTCAAGTTTCCAGCTTAGAAAGTAGCACTGACAGTGGGAAACATGGCATCAGATCTAAGCAAAAATGTCAAAGTCTAAACTGCTATTTCCAAGCTTTAATTTGCAGTACTGAATCCATGGCATACTCTGTTGTTGTTTTTTGCAAGTAAGACCAGCTTAATGGTTTAAATGAAGAGAGTAATTTCTGAAAACTTGTTCATGAAATTAAGAATTTGTCTCTTGTACTTCCCAAGCAGTCCTACTGGGTTGATGCTTGTTAGGCTCCATGAAAGTGCGATGGGGTTGAGGTCAGGTGACTGTGGAAGAAAAGCGCACAAAAGACAGCACTCTCTGGTCTTCTTTCAAGTAGTTCTTGCACAGCTCAGAAGTGTATTTGGGCTTATTACGGTGCTGCAGTATGAATACTTCTCTACAAAGGTGCAAGCTAGAAGGTGGAGCATGTCCCTAAATAACTGAGTGCTACTCTTTGGTCAGACTGTCGCTGATTCAGTGCAGGTGTCAAACTCCACATTGCTCATGGTTTCCCTTTGTAATGTTCTGCTGGAAACTGGCAGGACAACCAAATTTACCTTTGCCAAGGAGGTTATGTGATTAGTTTGAGCTGCCTGTTCTAATTTGGTAGCAGGTTTAATCAAAAAGTTATGGAAATAAGGGGGAAAAAATGGGAGACATTATCATGATGTTTTCAAGAAATACCACAAACTAATCCAGATCTAGATATCTTTTTGGATCTGGGAGACTCAACTCATGTATGAAGAAAATTTTCAATCTTAGAGGAGGTATGCAGTCCCAGACTTCTCTTGTTATATCATGAGAACAATGGCTGAAAACTCATTTCCTTTAACAAGGCTCTGATGAGTACACTCTGATGAATCCACCTGAGTGTAATCTGAACACTGCTTCAACAAAAGGGATGCAAATCAGTGACTTCTGACAACATGCACAAGGGGGTTAGAATGGTCAGTGCCATAGAATTACTTAAAAACACACTGCTGGCCTTTAAATAGTGCAGAAACATTGCCTTTTCACTTCACAAGTTTAGATGTTTCTAACTCTTCAAACATTTTGTACTTGGTTGTGTTTTTGTAAAGCTGAGGAAAATTTATGATCTTAGAGTCTATGAAATGCATAAACAAGGAATATTTAATATAACTTTTTTTTGGGGGGGGGGGCTTGTTGCAGTTTACTTCCTGGTAAAGTAAAAAACAAACGCTCTTCCCTTTTTAAACCTCAAAACACTGTATGCCATACCAGCATATGCTTTGAACATTTCTGAAAGGATTAATAGATTAGAGGAATGCACTGCCACATTCACTGACACTGTGAAATAATGGGCTGTGGAGTTACTGGTGATTTGTATCTGTCTACAGACAGGTTTGGCAGACGCAGATCATGCCTCATTGAGATACTGCGAGTGATACAAGGTCAAAACCTCAATGATTCATGAAGAAAAGCGTAGACAGTGGGTTAAGGCTGCCACTTTAAAACCTGTGGGCCAGGGCTGCAACTGGATTAACTAAATGAAAAGTACTTGGGAATAATACAATGGCCCATTCTCATTCAGTATAATCCTTGCAGGTATTGCAAGCAGTTTCATATGACTCGGCAGCAAAAAGGCAACTACAAGCACCTCTCTGAAGAAGTGTTTTGGCTATAGGTTAAAACAGAATACAAATGTCAACTGTAAGTAACCTGACTTTTATTATCTCTCTATCTATCTCTCTATATTTTTATTATACTGCACTACATAAGTGGTTTAAGCATCTAAAATGCCAATAGGGCCTCCTCTGTAAAAGCTACAAGATTCTTAGCCATAAGAGGTATTATTAGTGCAGCTCTTATCAAGCTGTGATATTAAAAAGGTGTTTCTGATTATTTGCATTTGTGTTCCATTTGTATTGAAGCCTGTTGTTTCAGGGGTTTTTTTCTTAACCAGCAAAACAGTAGCAAAGTTGAGCTTTCTGTTCTTTCTTTCATGTGTAGCCTATTCATTGAAACAGTGTGTTCGGCGAGGCTATCAGCTGTGCGACATTGTTATTGTTTCTGTCATAATTAAATCGGGTTCTAATGGAAACACACTTAATAAAGCTTTAAAAAGCCTTATGGGGAATATAGCAAACAATTTTCCCCCCGTGTTGGTTTTTTTATTTTTATTTTTTTTGCTATTTTACAAGTCAGTCTATACCAGGGATGTCAAACTTATTTTACATTGTGGGCCACTTTGAGTGGGCCGAAGAGTGAAACTCCCCTTTCTGTCGATCTAAAGAAGTTTAACTACACATTTAATCTTTGAGTTATCTTTGTTTTCTACATGATAAAGTAATGCTGCTGTAGTAAGTGAAAGAAATTTGTCAGCACGGCTCTTTGTGCTTAAATTGTGAGAAATAAATGTGCAAAATTACACAAAAACATCTAGCAGCTCACTGGCCAGACTGTGCTGTAATTATAAAGCAGAAAGTTTTTGTTAATTCACAGAAAATGTTCTTTTTACTATCGACAAATCTGGAAAAACAGACATTTCAATAGTTGATAGTGAAAAAACTGTTGCTAAACTACTTTAGTGTAACATGAGGGATGTCTTTATTTATACTTTAAATATAAAACGTTTGAAAATACAGTTAAAATTAAAAATGTACGCACTCCTTCACATTTTCCAAAGTCACCCAGTGGACTTGAGTGGAATCTTTATTGGGCCAATTATGGCCTCCAAACTGCATGTTTGACACCCCTGGTCTATGCCAACAACTGCAAAAAATATGTGCTGTATGTATGGTGTCGCTGCTTTGACCCGTCATTATGGTTGCTACTAATGCATCATGGAAAAAACCCAACATGTTGCAAGTTAAGTCTAAAATACACTGTGGGCTTCATTTTTTGATTGTAGTCCCCACCAACCTCTTGCGATTGGATGCTCCTGGTTGAACAGAAGAATGTAAGGAACACTCTTTTTTTAGTTTTTTTTTTTTTTTTGCTGTAAAAGAACCAAGAAATTTGGCATTTTTTTTAACGAACAATGTTAGTACAGATTTTGTAGTGCTCTTTTTTTTCACCCAGTTGCTCTCCATGCTGCTTGATGCCTCTCCAGTGACGCAGATGAATGCACAGCAGGGAGCATTTCCCCCCTGTATCTCAGTGAGAGTCTTTTTCTCTGGCAGATAAATGTCCGAGTTACAACCATGGACGCAGAGCTGGAATTTGCCATTCTGCCCAGCACAACTGGCAAACAGCTTTTTGACCAGGTACACCGTGCAAGTACAGTCAAAGACACCATCTGACTTGCAAAAGCACGACTTTGATTGTGTTCCTTCATGTATTTAGATAGTGAAGACGATCGGGCTGAGGGAGACGTGGTTCTTTGGCCTTCAGTATAAGGACAGCAAAGGCTTCTCCACCTGGCTCAAGCTGAACAAGAGGGTAAGGTGAAAGTTTTGGGAGATGTAAATTTTTTCCACTGTGAGGCTATTGTGATATTGTGAGGCTAATTATTAGCTAGCTATTCATCCCTCTGCTCGTAAAAAAAAAAAAATAAATCAGGTGACTGCTCAAGATGTGAAGCGGGACAACCCTTTGTTGATCAAGTTCAGGGCCAAGTTTTACCCTGAGGACGTCGCCGAAGAGCTGATCCAAGAGGCAACTCAGCGGCTCTTTTTTCTGCAGGTTGGAGATGAGTACATTTACAAAAACCTCAGCTTTTGAAAAGAAGGTTATATAAATTTGCACCAAAAATTGCACTGATGAGCATTCCTAGTTATTCTAATTCACGTGGAACCACTTTTTTTTTTCCATTAAGATGACTCACACCTATCAGTGTATTGCAGATGGCATATTTACTGAAACATCAGAAATATTTGCATTTAGATAAAAAAGAAAACAATTGGAATAATACAAATTTCAGTAAAAAGAAACAGCAGGTTTTACAGTGTTTCCATAAGAGAGTGCTTGCACTGGAAAAAGTGCATTCGAGTGCACTAGTTAACAGAGGTGTGGACTCGAGTCACATGACTTGGACTTGAGTCAGACTCGAGTCATTCATTTTATGACTTTAGACTTGACTTGAAAAATTGTTCCAAGACTTGTGACTTGACTTGGACTTGAACCTGGTTACTTGAAAACACTTGATATTTTACCCCAAATCTAAAATTTAACACACATAGTATATATAAAAAAAGTGAGCACCATTAATTCAGTTCATTCATTCCTTCTTACCACACTCCGTATGTGTGTGTGCGTGAGCTGCAGCACAGCCAATCAAATTAACCAGATTTTTAAAAACAAACAAACAAACAAACAAAAAAAACGCTCAAGCCAAAAATTTTTCATTGAATGTTTATTCTGTGAATTTATAGTTTAAAGAAAGACTATTCTTGCAGCTAAGTTTAATTGAGCTGTAATTATAGAGGTGCAATT
>VVHJ01032988.1:0-14495 GCA_015107715.1 Tylochromis polylepis | reverse complement strand
AAAAGAAAGAAAAGTGCAAATACTGGATCTATTTAATTTTTTTACTTTTTTTTTTTTAATTTTAGCCAAACTGATGTTCATGATCCAATCCCTGAAAATCCATTGAGCAGCCCCCAAAGAGCTCTACTGCCAAAAACAAGACTGTAACTATTTTTCTCTAGTTTAAATTCCTGTTAAACAGTTGTGAGTGATTCTGAGGTATTACAACAACATTAAACTCTACACAAATACTTACTGAGCCAACTGTAAATTTTTAGGTTTAGTAGAGCTGAAGAGCAGCTTAGCAGAGCTTCACTGTTTGCTGTTCTCGTCAAATACACTAAGGATGTAAGCAGATATGAAAACTCTCTGATGAATATTGTGCCATTAGTCAAAAAGAAATGACCTACCAAAAGTAAAGTTTAAAGGCACAGGTGCTTCAAAATATATGAATACACAAATATTTTTCAGTTTCAGTTACATTTTTTTCAGACATTTCATTGAGGGACGCAAGATTGCTTATCTCTTCACGAGTCCATTCTCAGTGTTGTTGCTTGGTTGCATGCTCTTAGATCAAGCTTTTTCATACTTGGCTATGATTAGCTTGGCTTTTGGGCATAATCATGCTCTTGCATGTCTTCTACATAAAGAACCTTTTTCTCATTTTACCACGTCAGTCTTTTCCTCAGACTGATGTGACTAAAATGTTTTTAGTGTGACACTCAGAATATACACTTTTCCTCAGAGTGAAGTATAAATGTTTGAGTAGAGGAAAAAAAAAAAGGAACAATAAACACATTTTTGAGTAGAGGGAGACTTTGAAGTTCCTGCTAGCATCGACTTCCACAAAGGAAGAAAGAAGAATCACATTCCCTGACTTTGACAACTAAACATTAGACACTATTTTTAGCTACATCAAGTTTTAAAGAGCAGCTGTATAGCTTTGCTAGGTAGCTATAGCTGTTACGATGACTGGCTCACACACGTGCTAATATCGTAACTTTACTTTCTAAATTAATAATTTTAGCTTCACTTTTTATTCTGTGCCAAAAAATGAGATTGTTAATATAATGTTTTATCTGGAGGAGATTTTTTTTTCCCCAATTATACAAAATGAACTTGGATAAGGACACTTTTTGTGCAGATGTCAATCATACAGACACTCTACTGGAGAACATTTGAAGCCTAAAATTTGCATAACGTTAACAGAAGTTCCACTTTTAAAACTTTTCTCCTACTGCTTAGGCTTGCACATTTTCAACATATACCTTCACTAAATCCAGTAGAATTTTTTGTCTGCCTGCCTTATTAATATCAACAGTGAAGACTGACTTCAATTGCTGCAAATCAAAAGACATCCACTGATACTTCCTGGGTTTTTCAAAGTTCTATGCTACTGAGGCAGTAAAAAAAAAATCATTGGTTTAATTCCACCAATGTGCTCCTTTCTCCATCAGGAGAAGTCCCTTCCTCCTACAAATGTTTTTTTGAGCTAAAACGCCAACATGCCTTTTTAAAGATTAGGCTTCCAGAGCTAAATGTAATAAATGGACAGTCTCTGCCTTTTACCTCAAAGGTGGGACAGATAAAGGCCCTGCAGTTCAGTTAGGTAAAAAGCACACACAAACACACACACAGCGAGAAAAGTGGATGGATAGACCACCTAAGTGGGTTTAGACTCTCAGGTACTCCGTGTCCTTTGAGTCCTTAATTATTGCACAAACTTGCAATTTGTTACCCTAAAGGAACATCAGGCTCACAAAGCTATTATCCTTGTGCATGTGATGTGCTGCAGTTTGACTTTGACTCTTATACTGATGTTTTTGCCCTTCTATCTCCTACTGGTTCAGTCTCTGTTGTGACAGTTTCACAGGTAAAGTGTTGACGCAGATAATAAAATCTTAAAAGAATCCTTTTAAATTTTAATTCTGTGCTTTCTGATGAGTTTCTCTTATCCCAACACAGACATGTCATTTAAAAGCCAAGCAAAAACTAAATGAGTAAAGATCTCACAGAAATATTCTGGAAAAATTTACATTTCAAATGTACATTTTGTCAGGTGGTCTGTGATTTGGTCCGAGCTGTCAACACTAAGACGAACAGAGTTCGTTTTGATTTCATACTTCTGACAAAAGGATACGGCTCAGCTGTAAACAGAGGAATGCTGGACATTATTCAGAAGGGGCAAAATGAAAGGGGGAAAACCGGTTTGTATTCCAATCGAGGAATACTGCTTTTTTTCAGGAGTATTAGAGTTAGTAAAAGTACCAGCCCACTGTTTTATGTTCTGTTGTAATCAAAGAACCTTTCTGAAATGATTGACGGACTAGCTTTTGCCCCACACACCAGTGCATAAACAAGCTGACAACTGACAAGGTCTTCATGTGGTTGCAGCATGAGTGTGATCAGTGTTAGCTATGTGTGATGTAATATTTATTCTCTCAAGTCTCTCAGATCCTCTTCCTTTGTCATGTTGGTAGCCTTTTGTGATTGCAATCAATTCTCTAAAAACGTCCAGACCTTACTTAAAACATCCTCATTCAAACTCTTTTTTTTCTTCATCTTTTACTTTTCACTTTTCATAACAAAACACTGATAGGAACTTTCATGGGCCCACACAAACGAACACGCATCACACAAGCAGATCTGTGTATCACATCTGCTGTCAGGCTACAGTCCTCAATGGTTTAGACTCATGGCAGGTTGTTTAGCAAGAAGTGTCCCTCCATTTGTGTGTACGCATGTGTTCTCCATGTGAATATCTTCCTGCCTGCTATGAATAATTAGTTTTGCCTTCATACTGTTTGTCACACTGTGTTTGTGTGCATCTCTATTTGCGTGGGAGTGCTGGCACAAACGTTCTTTTTCATTTCTTTATATAGAAGCACATCAAGCTGGCAGCTGGATATTTTGAAGGAAGTCTCTGAGGTTCTGATTCAGGAAAAGTAGGGATAGATTGAAATATGTGCGTGTGTGTGTGTGTGTGTGTGTCTGTGGTTGTGTGTGTGTGTATGTGTGTGTGTGTGTGCTTGAGCCCTCATAACACTGCACAGGTGCAAACATTCACTTGCACACACCACTTCATAATTTGCTCTCTCCCTTGACAGTGTAAAACCACTCCACTTCAAGTTCCACTTAACCACCTTTTGCATCTCTATAGTAATTTAAAAGTTAATTGCCACTGTAATCAATTATTGGTTGTCATTCCACTACACGATGAGTGTACCAGAAATACATCCCCACTCTCCTGTCTCAGGGCAAGAACGTGTCTTTGGAGTGGTGTCTTTATTGAGATGAATGATCCTGTACTAACTATTTAGACACATTATCAAATCCAGGACACAGGAACAATTCTAACACTGGCCCTGAGCCACGCTCAACTCTGCAAATGTCACCTTGATCAGCCCATCTTGGATGAATATGATACACAATCAGATTCTAACAGAGCAAGGGCTTTTGAGGGGCTGTATATTATTTTGTAATGTCTTTAGGAAAGGACACTGTAACCTTACTAACTATTAATGGAAACTCAAAGATTTATATAAATCTGGACTTCTCCAAGAACCCATACGGGCTGATTAACCATCAAAACATAAAAGATGATTTTGGTAGACTTACACAACATAGACTCCCACAACATGCTGAACATCACACACATCACACACACCTGTTAGCACTTTCGCTGTTTACACATCAATCTGACAAACGACAACATTAACAATATTATGGTACTTCAATATTCACTTTGTTTTAGCTCGCTTTGGCCTCTTTGCATTCATGGGAACTATAAAAAGTGTTGGAGCAAACAGCAACGACATCAAATTAATCAACTACTTCAGCTGTACTGACTGAGACTATAACTTTTTTGCTAGTATTTACAGATGTAATTAAGGCTTTCAATTCTTTATTAAATTACTTTTTTTTATGTGGTTAACTGGTTATACTAGGACCATAAAAACTTAAATCATTTTCACTGTATTTTACCATTGCTTCTCAGATTCTGTCCTGCTGCGATTTCCCTTTTTCCATCGTCCTGACTGTTGTGAAAGCATTCATCAGGCAGCAACCACCAGGCAGTCATAGAGAACCAGAAATGCTTTAAGTGGGTACTTTTCACTATGAATATTTTGCATATTTTGCTACTTTTTATATTTTACTGTATTTTGTTGCAATTTTGTATTACATGTACAGTGAGTTTTTCATTAACTAAAACTATGTATCTTTTTGAGTAGTTTATATTGCTTTAGTTTAACTTTCCAATATAAAGTAATTTTTTTTAAATCACTATTTCTGTATGCTTATGAAAAACTTTGCTGAAAACTGTGAATCCAGGTGAAAATTGTTGATAACCCCAATACAATGAGTTGAAAATACTCTGCACAGTTTAGAATGACAATAAGAATAAAAATAAGAAACTTTATTTACAGCAAATTTCAAAAACAAAATTCCAAAGTGCTTCACAAGACAAGATAGGAAACAAACAGCAACTAAAACAGTCAAGAGGAGATAAAGGTGAAATAACATTAAGTATAGAAATACTGTCATCACAAGGTGATTAAAAGTGAGGAATAAAGACCATTTTAATTAAAACGACAGGTAAAAGCAAGTATAAAATAAAATGTATAAAATATATAAATATATAAAATAATTAAAATAAATTAAAAATGATCACTAGGAGAAGCTGATAGAACAATAAAAATAACAACATTGAAATAACTCAAAATGGAGGCACTGAAAGAACTGGATTATAAAAATGTGTCTTTAAGAGGGATTTAAAAGATGAAAGTGAGCTTTCCAATATGATCTCCTCAGGGAGATTATTGCAAAAAATGGATGTCCTAACAGTATTTTGCTGATTTAGCAAAATAGTGGTTAAATAAAGCAGTCATTGGATAAATTGAATAAATTGCATGGTTACAATCAAGTCTGTGAAATATGACCATGTAGAAGGTCTAGAGTGTCGACTATTGTAAGGCTAACAGCCCTGTAGTTTAGCTCAAAAATGGCCTTGAAATGGCATCCTATTAAAGGTAGTGGAGGAGTACAAAGCAGGAATAACTGAGAAAAGGATCCAATAAGCTGGAAAAGTTGGAGGTATGGGGACAACATAGATTAAGAGGAGAAGTAGAGGACAACAAATGAGGAGTTTAGGGACGGGCATGGGAGAGTGTGAAGAAAGACAAGGTGTCTAAAGGGAAGAATAGAGGGGCAATGGTGTGCCAAGGAACAAAGAGACAGTTGAGAGATTGGGGTTTAAAGAGGAAAATGGATAAGAAAGAGGAGTCAGGGGGAGAAGAAAGGTGTCTGGGGATGCTGGAGTTCATTACAGAAGATTGTAGATGCCTACACTCTATGGCAATTATCTAGATGTAGTGTAAAGGAGGGGAGGTGGAGTTTACTGTGCCTCTCAGGGGCTTGGCAGGTAACTGATGCTGTTGTTCTCCATGGTGTATCCCACCTACACCCACGTGTGTGTGTGCGTGTGTGTGTGTGTGTTCTTCTGTTAACAGCACTGTAGTCAGGACTAATTGCCTAAAGTAGATGTAGTGTTGGGAAGAAGGAGTATGGGAGATGAAGGTGCAAGTGTCTATGTGCGTTTTCCATTGGCCTCTTATAAGCCCTAGATGGGATAACAATATCAGAAAAATAGTCCCTTCATATATTCTAACAGAAACTTTTTGATCAATTTATACTCTTCTCGATGCAGCATGTTTGTAAACACATAGTTGCACAAAGCAAAAGAAAACAAAATCCCTAAGTCTAAACATACACCTAAATTAACTTAAATCACTCCATTGTTCAGAAAATATGCAAGAGCCAGTTGCAAGTACAACACAGTGTGAAGATCTTGAGCCACCCCTGTTTTCTACATGGAACTACAGTATACAAGGCAAGAAGAGAGTTCTTAAATTTCTACAGTTCTGATTTTGAAAGTAAGTATTTGGTATGCCCACCATTATTCTTCAACACAGCCTGAACTCTCTTGGGCAAGCTTTCTTGTAATCTTTGTAAACAGTCTTCAGGAATAGTTCTCCAGGCTTCTTGAAGGACATTCAAAGCTCTTCTTTGGATCTTGGCTGCCTTTTGTTCTGTTCTCTGTGGAGATGATCCCTCATTGATTCAACAATGTTGAGATCTGGGGGAAGTAAGTCCAGGAGTAATGGCATTCCATTGGGTGTTTTTCTATCCAAGTATGCTATTACTGCATTGGCAGTGTGTTTGGGATTGTTAATAATTAAAATGAAGATCCTGCCAATGAGACACTTTCGAGATGGAACTGCATGGGGGATCAAAACCAGATTTTTCTGTGTTTATAATTCCCTCAATTTAAATAATCAGTTATCTCCTACAGATATTTATTAGCCCTGGAATTTCTTCTTTTGTCCTCCACTCATCCAGCTTCATCAAACAATTTAAAGACAAACTGCACACAATGCTGAGATATGCCAAGTTTTTTAGTTAATAGCATTTTGGAATCACCTTGTTGGTGCAAAAATACAATTTTATGCTTGTCAAATTGGATATGAAAGACAAGATGTGGTGAGGAGAAAGTTTTGTCTTTAGGCTTTTTTTTTTTTTTTTAGATTACACCAAAGAAATGGGAACAAATCGTGTATTTTTGGAATAGGCTGCTAGAAACAAAGTGCCTAAAGATACAATTTAAAATTGGCTCTTTGCTAAGTTGTCTGATGAACATTGGTTCATCCCTTGAGTTAGGTCCCTTGTTATCCTTGAATGATTAATGGATCAGAGAGAAGCAGCTTAAAAAAATGAAAAATAAAAAAACCTTCTGAAAATGCTTAGCTACAAAGACTAGACTGAAAATAAGTGAAAAAAGCAGCCAATGTCAAAAGACCTTCAGAAAGCACAGAGAACTACTGCTCAACCTATGTCAAACTCATTTCTGTTTGTGGGACACATGTAGATGAATTTTATCTGAGTAGGCTAGATCAGTAAAACTCATGAATAATATTCTTTCAGTGTAAAGAGTACAAGTACATTCTGATCATGTGACCATTTAATGAGCAACACTGAAAAATGTCTTCTTGGAAATTGGTTGAAAATTCAAACATGTCTCATCAATGCCACTCTTTTAATTTAACAATGTAACACAAACAAATGTTAGCATAATTCTCTAACTTTGGTGTGGAATAGCAGGCCCTGGGTACGGTCTTTTACATAAGAAGGCTGTGAAACTGATGATAATTCAGACCTTTGGCCTGGAGTGCTGAAAAGCATATAGATGATTTAGAGCAACAAATGCTTCCATGGAGGTGCTGTCTTTTTCAGGGAACCCCTTGTATATGTCAGCAAGACAATATTAAACCTCATACTACAGAGTCCAGGTGCTGAACTGGCCTGCCTGCAGCCTACACCTTTTACCAACTGATAACATTTGGCACATCATGAAAAAAAACATACTAAAAAGAAGGACTGTGAAGCAGCTAGAATCCTATATAAGACAAGAATGGGACAACATTTCTCTCCCAAAAGTCCATCAACTGGTCTCCTCAGTTCCCAGACATTTACGAACTGTGGTTAGAAGAAGAGGGGATTCTACACAATATTAAACATGGCCCCGTCCCATCTTTTTGGAGACATGTTGACACGTTCTTGGTTCTTGACTTTTTATTATTCTATTCAGTTGTGTTTTGCAGCTGAAGAAGAGCAAAAGAGGAATAGCCAACATGTTAAATAATTGCAAAGTTTATGTTTACTGTGCTTTACAGAGAAGAGAACAGTGATAACCAAAGATTAAAAAAGCAATGACAAAGTGAAGATGGTGGAACAGAGCTAACATCCTAATGATAATGATACTATCTTTTGTTTATTCTGCTATCATTTGCCCATCATCGTTATCTGCTCTATATGGCATCCACTCAAGTATTCTCTAGCCATATGGAAATATGCATATTAAAGAGAGAGAGTATTCTCATGGTGGGAATATGGAAATGATGATGTTAAATTTAGTTATTTATCTGCATTATGTTTTCCTAAGGTCCCTTTGCATTTTGGGCTGCATTTTAAAGTAATATAAAGAAGAAAATGTAAAATAGAAAATGCTAAATCTGCATACCACATATTTATTCAAAGGAAGAGTTCTAACTGCACTGACAGAATGGCGTATTAGAATAATGAGAAGGAACTGATATCAGGGAAAAAATGACAATTAACTCAAAAGATGATTTCATATTGGCTTCTGCTGAAAGATTTTTCCCTCATGGCAAGTCCCAGCTGCATAAGATGACTCATCCACATTTTAATTTCCATTACATTTTTACTTCTGACAAATGAGGGGAGAAAAATAATTTATTTTTGCCAACTAACTGTTCTGGGGGGAGAAGGAAGAAAGCAATATTTACTTCCTCTTTTGTCAAAAATTAAAAGTAATTTGAAATTTTGCTTCATCTCAAACCCCATAATGCAAGAACCGGAGCTTTCAGTTTCTTAAGTTAACATTGCTTTGACATTTATTATGATTAGAATAGTAATGTTGGCTCAGGATTTGTGTTGCATCAAGGGGAAAGAGACAATGAGAGAAAAATAGAAATGGTAAGGCGAATACTGCACTGGATTCAAAGTACAAAGTTGCGTCAAGGGTCAACAAGATTACTTTGAATCAAGGGAAGCCCTGAGGGGAGAAAAAAAGTTTTGGTACAGAAAAAGAACTCCTCAGCAAGGCACTTTATCCCAGAGATCAATGCCTAGGGCAGGATTCTTGGATTTCCAGAATCTGACAGTCACAATACTATTCAAAAAAATCAGTCCTTACAATGAAAAGATCCAAATAACAGACACTGAAAGTATCATAGCTTCAAGTTGGCCAAGTCAAAGCCTTGACACACATCCCATAAAACAGAGACTATTGTGTGGTAAGCAGCAGCCATAAAGCTACCATATAAAGAAGAATGAGGCAGGCACTTTTGGAAAGTCTGGTTTACAGACAAGGAGAAAAGATGCATAAAAATGTGAGCTTTTATATAGTTAGTTTGTGCAAATAGTCAGCACCAAACTCTACACGCAATCATGAAGGTAAAATGATCAGAACTTTTCCCTCCCTGCTGAAATCTAGTTATAATTAAACTGCATAAGCATTAAAGTTTGTTTTAGTGGCAGATGGAATTGCAGTTGGTAATTTATTCAAAGTAGCTGTTGAAGATTAGCCCACACATTAGAGCAGATGATGAAGTTTGGATCATTTTACCTTTCAACTATTTTCTTTTTCATATTCACATAAAGCCGTCAACCATCTTTGTGCTGTATTTATGTGAATTATGTGTTGTTTGACTGTATAGCTCTTTATGCTGGTTGCTCTTTTTTATGCCATTGTCCACCAGTCACTGACCACTTGCAACTGATTCTAAATGGGCAAGTCTTTCATGAAGAAGGCAGGAGTGCTGGGATAAGGTGAAAGACAGTATTAAGACTTCTCCCTAACGGTCGTTTTGACATCTCTTTCGCTCTCTCTGTCCCTCCAGTCTGCTAATTTAGTTCATATCCAGGCACCATACGATGACTCAGGTTATATCTCTCCGCAGCAACTCCAGGATATTTCCCAACCATCTAAATGTCACCCCAGTAGAGCAATAATGCTACATAACCATCTGACTCACCAAGAAACACTTTTTTGCCAAGTGGATATGAATATATGTAGGAATTCTGGTAAACATAGACAATAACACACATAAGTAAGCACACTGCCATGCTAAGACTTGAAGTACCCAAATGCAAATAATGAAGTGATATCCTGACAGACTGTCACTCAGTGGCACTTGGTTTTTCCTTGTGAAGAGACTCACTTGTGCTTATATAAAGTGCATAACATTCTGGTTTGTCTGCCTGTGGCAGAATGGGGCCTGGGGTGTTTGGCCTGCAAATAATATAGCAAGCAAGTATGACTTGGCTGATCTTTTCATAATCCATGCATCATGCTATGATGTATGTACATAATTCTCTTTTTAAAAAGATTATTGTGCCTCTCTGCTTGCAAATTTATATGTGTTATATGGCTGATTCGTTCCTGTGTTTTTTGTTAAATGACCCAAAGAGCACACTTTTAAAATACTCTACAGCAACTCAAGGATACTGAATCAGTCCTATATTATTTGTAGTACAGTAAAAATCAGAAAAGGGTAGTATAACAAATTTTTACTTTGATTACACAAACATTAAGTAGGAGACAATTTTTAAAGATATAATGCATTTTGGGGTCAGCTTGAAAAAAAGGCACACATGAAATGTAAAAGTGACATCATAGGTCAAATGTGACATATTTACAATAATATTTAGTATCCATATATATCATTATGATTCCATAAATGTTGCCAATACAAAAACAGGCAGTACAATTTTAAGCACATTTTTAAAAATAAAATAAATTTGAAGTTTGTCCTTATTTGACCTTGAAGAAGTACTCAGAGGTCCAAAGGAACGCGATATTTACAATTCCCATATATCATTCTCTGTATTCCTATATGTTGTCACTACAAACAATGGCAGTTAGAAATACCGTTTTAAATAGCATTATTATCACTTTGACCTTCAGATCAATTTATTTACCTTAAAGTAGAGATCAGAGGACAAACGTGACATAATTTTTAAAAATCTTTAAATGGTACTTTCTCTATGTTGAAAATACACACTACACTTGTAAGAATCATAGTTTCTAAGTTCGAAGGCTTTTTCTCAGTTTTCAACCAATAAATCATTAAATTAACCTTGGTGGATGTAAGCTGAATTTTAATAGATTGTTAACATGTTACATTGTTCCACCCAAGCTGTTATGTTTACATATCATGTTATAGACATTGTCACTAATTTTAATTAATTTATTAAAAACAATAATTTTTTTTTTACATTACTTGTTATATACCTAATCTTACTTGTATTTATTAGGCCGGCTACACATTGTATTTAACAACTTAAACATCCATCCATTCTCTACCGCTTATCCTTTTTCAGGGTTGCAGGGAGGCTGGAGCCTATCCCAGCTGTCTTAGGGCGAGAGGCAGGGCAACTTAAATATTTTACATCAAATTTGCTTTGCCTTTTATTACCATTTGACAATTGGTCATCTCATGGGATTTCATACTGTAAGACAAAGACCTTACATAATGATACATACAAGGGAACCCAGCAAATCCCTTTAAGCAAGCACTTGGGGACAGTGGGGATAAAACAATCCCCTTTAACAGGAAAAAAGCTATGCGAGGGCAGCCTTCTGCCTACCCTGGATAAGACAACAAAACAAAAGAGAAAAGAAGAGTGGAGAATTATTATTTGCTTATTTGTGGTGTGAACAAAGGCAGGGGTAGTAGGAAGAAAAATATATGTGCAATATATATTCAAGATTTCAAGAAAAGCATATTTCATGTTTGTGAATATTTTATGAGGAACAAAATATATTCAGGATATTTTTAAGACCTCTTGCCTTTTGGTGAATAACACTGAAAGTAGCCAAATATTCTTTTTTAAAAGAAAACTCCAAAGGCCACCTCTAAGTGCATATGAGTTTAACATTTAGCTGTCTAATACAAATAATGCAGTTTTTCTTTTTTCTTTTTACAAGATTTAGCCATTTAGACAAATAGTAAATAATAGATGATAAATATTGTATTACACTAATACCACATGCATTTTGCTGTACTACATACACATGAGAAAAGAAAAGAAAAGAAAAGGGTGAGATGTACAGAAGAAAAAGTAACTTACAACATACTCTGGCAATTAAGAGCACCTCGTTAAGAAAGCTCTCAGTGACTAATGGACAAAACACACAGGCAGAGACACACACCACAGGGAATGAGTGATGGCCAAATGTAGACATTTAGCAACGTCAGTAGTTAGATCTTTGCATCCTTCCTCTCCTTCATTTTCCTTCCCTCCCCCCACCTCGCCCTGTCACATTCACAGATTACAAATAATGAAATCTGAAAAGAAAAAAATAATAATAATAATATTACTGAACCACTGAGGTTTCAGAGTTCCCTCCAAATGGCACTGAATGATAATTGGATCTATGTTTTAGAGTTCATCACCGCCAAGATATCTGAAAAAATGGTGCTGAATGCTTCACAGTCTGCCACTAATAACGGTGCTTCTTTTGTTTCTGCTTATGAAACAGTTTAATTTCATCACTTCTCTTCCAAAGAAAATCCTCACTTAATGCCCATGCTCAATATCAAAATTTAATTTGGGTAAATAGGTTGCCACTGTAATATCTCAATTAACGGGAATGGGATGCCTTGATTCTGTGTGCAGACTCACTTTGTGATTTGAGATGATTATGGTGAGCTTTTTTCCTCCCCCAACAGTCTACTCTAGCATCACAGCAGTGCCATTTTTGCTCACTGAATTTCAATTCCTGCTCTCTGTTTGTAATGTTGCAACTCTAATCTGAGACTGGCTTGTGTCCAGCTGAAAAAATAAAAGATTCTTTGTTTTCCAAATAAAATTAAAGTCAGGTTCAAGACATGTTTGAGGCATGCTGCTGACCAGTTCTGTCTGCTTTCCCTTGTGAGGCCTGAGTCCACCACGAGCAGCCTCATGTTGTTACAATCAATTCACTCGCACACACCATGGCTTGAGGCATCTATATTTATACACAAGTCCTGCAGGTCACAGAGAGGGCCAGGCTGGGTTGTTTGTAGTCTGGAGATTGAAAAATCCAGCTTCTGATTGGAAGGTCACAAGTCTGAGTCACAGTAAGGGATGAGAACATGGTGTGGACCTTAAAGGTTCTGTCAGTGAAATATGTCTCTTCAGGAGCATCTAGTGGCAGACATTATGAACTACAAGAACAATTGCACCGAGAGTCATCTGTTTTACTTTTTACCATATTAGCGTTCATGTTTACATATAACAGATAGCTAATAATAAATTCCAGAAAAGCATGAGAACACATAACAAAGTGACTCGAGTAAAGTAATGTCAAATTTTGCTTTTACTTGATGCTTTTCATTTCTTCTTTATTCTCGTTTTTGGGGGGACCTTTTAAGCCTCCTTTTCCTGTGATATTTTTAACATGACTGTCGAAAACCCAAAACTTTGCTAGGTAGATAATGTGGGGAAAATAACAGTTATTGGCATTTCCTGCAGCTATAAATGTATTTTTTAGCCCTCAAAGTCTTTTCTGTCGATTTGATTGAAAATAAAAAATTAAAATTAAAAAAAATTGGCTGCAGTAGTTTTAAATTAATTCTCTAATCCAAAAATAAAGACAGCAGTTCAACATGACAATGCTCTCTGCTCGTTTGTGTCACAAATAAAATCAAAATTTAGTTAATCAAACTGTTCACAATGATGCTATCACATCCTTTATTTTGTAGAGTTTTGATTGCTTATCAAATGATGATGTTATTTCTGCATCCAAAACATTCTTTAATTTTTATTTAGTTTGGGAACCATAGTGGAACAGTGATTAACACTGTCACCTCACAGCAAGAAAGTCCAGGATTTGAATCCACCAACCACCTGGGGCTTTTCTGCGTGGAGTTGGCAGGTTCTCTTTGTGCCTGCTTGGGTTTTCTCTGGGTACTCCGACTTCTTCCCACAGTCCAAAGAAATATGTTAGGTTACCTGGTGATTCTAAATTTTTCATAAGTGTGAATTGTTATCTGTCTGACAACCTGTCCAGGGTGTATCTGACTTGTTGCCTGTTGAAAGCTAGTATAGCTCTACGCCCAGCGTGGCCTTGAATTGGATTTTTTTTTTTTTTTTAAGATGAATGTGATTTAATTTCATTTTCATTTTTAGCTGATCACAGACATTTCTGCCTCAAACTGGAAGACCAAAGGGTTATATAGCATAAGGGTAATAGAAAGAGAGAAAGGAATGACTGAGCCGTATGTTAATTATAATGATCTCATAGTGATGAAATCTTATGCGGTTGTTAAATAAATACTTGTCAAAATATTTTAAATATTTATGAACTTGTGCACAATAGCCAAAGGAACCATTGTAGTGCAGACCTTTATTACTTTAGAAAATATTTTTTTCCATCAAATATAGAATTAGGCAGCATGTGCCTGTTGAAAAATCTAAAAATCACAGCAGTCGCAAACTGAGGAGTTACTGCCATTGATCAGCAGCACTTACAAAGTCTCTTTTTTAAATTACAGGTACTGTGTGCAAGGATACAGTGGCTTGCAAAAGTATTCGGCCCCCTTGAACTTTTCCACATTTTGTCACATTACAGCCACAAACATGAATCAATTTTATTGGAATTCCACGTGAAAGACCAATACAAAGTGGTGTACACATGAGAAGTGGAACGAAAATCATACATGATTCCAAACATTTTTTACAAATAAATAACTGCAAAGTGGGGTGTGCATAATTATTCAGCCCCCTTTGGTCTGAGTGCAGTCAGTTGCCCATAGACATTGCCTGATGAGTGCTAATGACTAAATAGAGTGCACCTGTGTGTAATCTAATGTCAGTACAAATACAGCTGCTCTGTGACGGCCTCAGAGGTTGTCTAAGAGAATATTGGGAGCAACAACACCATGAAGTCC
>VVHJ01032987.1:38855-51703 GCA_015107715.1 Tylochromis polylepis | reverse complement strand
TTGTCGCAAACACACCCCCCCCCCCCCCCCCAAGGGATTTGTGTCTCCTCCTGGGATGAACCACAGATCTTTTACTGGCACTGCACTAGGGAAACACTAGTAAAACAATTAAATATAATGACCAAAATAATCCCCAGATTGTGTGCGATATAGTATGTGTAATAATAAATATGCAAAAATGCATTGAAATCAACTGACTACCTTTCTGTACAACTCTTATTCTACTAAAGAGAGATGTGTGCGGTTTGTGTGTCACAGACCTCGTTCTACATTCAAAAATGTGCAGTAAATAACCAGCTTGACAGCAGCAATGAAACTCTTTTCTGTGCTACTTTTAGCAAAACTCTTTCTGGTGTTAATATGGGAAGAGTACATGTTTCAAGTTGGCAGACATAGTTACATTAAAGAAACAGTAACACATCAGGAAAACATCTGCACACACACACACACACACACACACACACACACACTTTGGTACACACAATTGCAAAACAGTCGTTATCGCTGAGGAAGCTTCAGGTTGTGCGAATTTATTAAGTGCCACATGAAATATGAACATTATAGTGCATCTCTGAGTACTGCTGTAAGTGTAGCATCATCGATTCTTTTCACACTATATGTTCTGTGCATACATTATGCATTTTAAGTGATCTACTTTATAGAATACATTTCAATCACAAACATCAAAAATATTTGCATATCAAATGAAACTCTAGTCCCTCAAAGGTAACAAAAACAGCCCCAAAAAATAAAAAAAAAAATTCCCTCATTATTTATAAATTCAGATTACAAAAGAAATACAGAAAAACTCAGGGTTTTTTGGCCTGATACTAAATTTGCAAACTCCTGTGTTTGTAACAGTGTGAACACCCTTTCCCTTCTTTCTTTCTGCCTCTCATTCTCACATGTGCACCCCCCACGCGCACACACACACACACACACACACACACACACACACCCCCCCACAGATGAAGGGAAGGCCTGAAGAAGCCGCCACACCCCTGCATGCGAAAGCATTCACACATACACACCCACACAGCACTGTCTGTGTACTTTACATGTTTTAAAATGCAGTGTAGGTTTGCTTTTGGTCCCTTTGTGTCAGCAGGAAATTTAAATGAAGATCCTGATCTTCAGAGTCAGCCCTGTTGAGTTTGTCTAAAGCAGTGGTGATTTGTAAATCTGGCCTTAGCGTAATGTGATGTGGCTTGAGTCCATGGCAGCTGTGAATCATTAGGCCAAAGAATAACCTAAAGACGGAGGCTGGTTAATTAAAAAAAAAAAAAAAAAAAAAAAAGAAAGAAAAACAAAGCCCCATTCTCATACATTTACAAAGAAGGCAAGAAAGTGTATCATATTACTGCAAAGTGTGGTTAAATGTGATCAGAAACGAGCATCCTCGACTATATTGTTGATTTATCTCCACCTCCGTGCATCTTCCCAAGGTCTAAAACTCAGTCAGATGAGGTGGATATTTAAGCCAAACAGGCGGCCCTCTGTGTCCAGAGCGAGGCAGGGGTGGAGTGGCAGACTCAGTGGTGAGGGGACACGGTGGCTTGAGGGGAGCTGCCTGGGCCCTGGTACCTTTCTTTGGCGTGCTTCTCACAGTACATCACATCTCCAATCCAAAAATGACCTCGCATACTTAGGTTAAGACCGCAATCTGAGCAAGTGTAGCACTCGGGGTGGCGGAATCGATCGTCGCTGATGCGCACGGCCTGCGAGCTGCAGAGAGATGAGCGCAGTCAGGCACCAAGAAAACAGACTAGATGATTGAACAGTGAAATGGTGAGTTTCAACATTCAGCACAAATAAACACCATCCTAAAACTAAAATTTTCTTAAATTAAGATTTTCAGTGCAACAGTTGATAGACCCCCTCAGACTGTCTACAATTTATGTTTCAGACTCCATTTGAAATTTAGTCTATTCATTTTTTTCCCCACAAATCTTTGTACAGCAGACCACAATGGCAGAGCAAAACAGAGAAAATTCAAGTAGGTAATTTACATAAATTCCCAAAGCTATTTTTGTGATCTTCCATTGTTGTTCACCAAAAGGTAAACCAGTAGCATTCATTCACATATTTCAGTTTCACCAGTTTATTCTGGTCATGTTAAGAGGCTCGTGGCCTTCAGAGCATGAATCAAATTGGAGGTCAGGTAATTTAAAATCAGTGGTTTGAGGGGGTGATTCAGAGTTTCACAGCAACTCATATCCTGATCTTATATACATCTTTATGATAATCTGATAATGATTAAGTAGTATAATTCTGGAAACACTGAGGCACTCAAATAAAAAAATAAAATAAAATAAAAATTCACTCCAGAAAAGAATTTTGTATTTGTCATGTACACACTTTTCTATCCTGACTAGTCTTCCAGTTCATTCCAGCATTGTTTGCAGATTTATAAGTAAAACAAACCAGCATCAAATCTTCTGAGTCTGAAACACAAATATATTGTTATATCGACATCATTTATGCAGCTATGTTATCCAATTAAGCATGTAACTGCAGGCGACCACAGACTTACACAATTTTGGTACCACACCTCTCACAGGTGTGGTATTTGCTGGTTCCTCCCACTGATGTGGTTGCTTTGGGGGCATTTGGTGAAAGATTTCCTGGAAACCTCAGAGCTGCCTCTGGAGAAAAACACACACAAACAGAACTGCTCATGAAGAGGTTTTGACATGCTGCGTCTCACTGCTCAACACATCAGCACTCTGTTTGTCTTCACCGTCCTCTGTCAGTGCAGCTTGTTTATGTTTCCGGTAACTGTCATCACAAGGTCATCGCCTATGGGACTGTATGAAACGAGCTTCCAAATACTGGCCATTATCATGTCATGAAAGAATGTTATCACTATCTGGATTTATTTTCACTACCAAAGATCAAAGCCAAAGGGGAATAGGACAGATGTATTCCATGATAACATTTTTATGACCCACACACTGCAGAGTTGCGCTCCCCATGACAAACATATGGAAGTGCATATGGTTCTGCATGAGGCAGATTTGTCAAGGATGGTTTCAAGATGGAGATGCGGGCAGCAAACACAAAAAGGAGAGGAAGTAAATTATAAAGTACTTGATATAGCTGACAGATGCAGCTGGTCCACATGGATAAAATCTCTGCAGTCACATAGTCCTTTTGTGCCCAACCAATAGCTATTGCCACCTTCTTGTGTGTTCTAACATACACACACTCTATATTTATGAAACAATGTGCACTTTTGTCTGTAATGGATGCTCTTTGGATGAATGGGCTTCTCACCTTTTTCGTCAGCCTCCAGGACCTCTTGCAGCATTTTAAAGGTGTTGGACTGACGAGGTGGATTGCGGGACTCCCTATTCTCCTGGATCATCTTGTACACCTCTGAGTCTGTGTCGAACCTCTGCATGGCAAAGTCAGAACTGGGACTGCTGTAGAGCAAATCAATAATAATTAATATATGATCTATTAATGTATATATGATTAAAAAAATATATAAATGTGTATGACACAGCGATATTAAAGGATTAAAAGTTCATGCATTATGACTGATGGAAATGGATGGAAATAAAATCGAGCCACTCAAAGCAGGCCTCTCTGGCTCCCTTTTGTACATTTGATTTTTGCTGGACTTTGGCGTGTTGCGATTTGCATAAGTGTGTGTTGTGTGTTTTGGCTGCAGTTTTGCAGGCAGAAGGCAAACTTTATCGGATATTACTTGGTTGCTCTGTGTATCTGTGAAGGTATGTTTTTATAGTAATTGAAACCGAGTGCTGCTCATTATGAATGTTGGCTGTATTACACTCTGACGGAGTGCAGGCGGAGCAGGACGCAGCCTGACAACACGAGCCTGTGAGAATAAGCTCAGGGCAGATCAAAGCTTTGAGTTAAAGGTAACTCTCTCCACACACATTTGCAAATCATCACATGCATTTGCAGATTTTAGACAAAGGCTTTTAGACAAAATTGATCTAAAAGCCTCTCCAACAGCCAAGAAACATGAGATCTCGCAGTTGCGTGTCTCTATATGTGAAGGCATGACCTTAGGCCATTTCAAAATCAAATGTCATCACATCATTTTATCCCAACAGAAACTTGTGAAATTAGCCCATGAACTCTTGAGTTTAGGTGAAAAACGTGTTTCGACAAGCCGCACTGGCCCTGAGGTCAACTTCAAATCTGTGCCAAATTTTTATAAAATCCCTCGAGGTGACCCTGACATATCATGTTCATGAGAACGGGCTGCACATACATGCAGACTGACAACTCAAACACATAATGCCTCTAGCCGCTGTTGTCGCTGGTACACAGGCATAAAAAAATTACTTCAAACTCGCCATTTGTGCAATTTCAGCTTCAGGTTAGGGGCAGGAGGGGAGCAGAAGCTTTCATCTAAGGGGATTAGACACTGTGAGCTAAAATGATTATTATGTAACAGATAAAAGCTCCGTCTTCCAAACAACCTGAGCTGAGGAAACACATGCACTGAAATGTAGATTGACAGAACCATTGGTAAGACACAAAATTTTGTTCCTGTATCTGTATTTGTCTGGAGGGAGTGTTTTCAGTCAAGAGGAACCAGTCGGCCAGGTACACACTGTTCAGACTAGGTGTGATTTGATTACTTCGAATAGGAGCCATTTTGTCAGCTAGAATAACCCAATCTGACTGACCGTCCCACCTGTTGTCACCTACAACTAACTGCCAAGATATTTACGCTTTAACTGACACCTGTGGCTTGAAGACGAAGCCCTCAACTTCCTTCAGCACTGTTGTGATTTAACATACAGATGTGAACCTGTAAAGCCTTTTTATTTTTTTATTTTTTTTGTACAACAAAATTACAGTTAGTGTGTTGTTGGGTTTTGGCAGATTTGCAACATTTCTCCTTTTAACTCCATGTAGCCTGGCTCTATACATTCAATTATGAGTTTAAAGCTGATTCAAGATGAGAAATCTGTGACTGTGTTGCTTTTATAAAACAAACAAGTTTGCGTGACTGATAATTCAAATTGTTAGACTAGACAACTTTGTGAAACTGGAATTGGGTTGAGGCAAAGAGACAGACATGGTCACTGAAAAGGAAAAAAAAAAAGTCCTGGTTTCTTGGGTTTTAGGTTCAGGTTCACTGTCCAGCTGCAGAACTGAGTAATGGCTTTAAATGAACATGTTCAGAGAGTTTTCATAAGCTATATTTCTGTGTATGCAAAGTCCTTTTCCCACTTAGCGAACATAGCTGCAACAAACAAGGGCAAACAGACATAGCAACAAGTATGTCAATGAAACAAATGCTCAGACCCTTTCTTCTGCATCAGTGAACATGGTTCAAATTGAAAACAGACCTCTCAGACCTCTCCAAGTTTTCCACATGCTCAGCTCCACCCTAAGCAAGCCATTTCCCCTTTTCCTTTCCCCTCACCATCCCTCATGACATGCTATCTCAAAACAAAAGGAAAGTCTAGGTAAAAGAATACAAATAACAGGACTTATGGTCAGAGAAAATAACATGCATCTGAACAAGCAGTCAAGCACACAGATTATTGGTGGAAGCACATTAAAACAACTATCACACTTAAATCTAATTCCACAAAACTCTTGGGAATTGCGCTTTCCAATGTTCTCACATGTATATATCAGTGGCCAAGACAAATGTGCTGCTGGTTTCTCTATCCAGACTTGGCTCATGCGAGCAACAATAAGACCCAAGGCATAGCTGCATGTAGTCGAAACATCTAAGTTCACAAAGCTAAATTCCAGCCATATTTCTGAACTGGTTTCCTTGAAGTACAACATCTAAACCAAAGTCAAAACAAATGGAGAGAAGAAATTAACAACAGCAAAACATAAGATGACGAGACTCACCTCAGAAAGAAAAAAAAAAAGAGAGAAAGAGTGAAAAAAAAGTAGGGAAGAACAACTCCAGCTAAAGTCCTTCTCCTTTTAACAGTGCTAGAGCAACTCAGCAAACATACCAACATACAAAAGAACAAACAATATTGACACACAAGCAGATGAAGAGCACACACACCTCTATCTAAACCAGACGGAACAGAAAATGCAAGAGTGACTGAAAGGTGTGCCTTTAGCTGAAACTCATTGGCCATGCATCATGAAGGGGTGGGAAAATGGGTGTTACCGAGTCTGTGATTGGCTGGAAAGAACAGTGAGAGACTTTCTGTGCAAGCTCTAGACTGGGGGCCAATTAGGGGGAGAAGTAAAAATCAATCTTTTTTGGGAAGGGTATGACTACAGCTGCTGACACGTCACTAGCTACAGTTAGCCCAGCTGGACTTGGGTCTAAAGTCCAAAGTCAACTATTGTGCACTGAGGAGGGGAATGAAAAAACAGTCACTGGGTTCTCCAGCGGAAAGTGCTGACAGAAAGGATTGTATTAGAGACTAAAGTGAAAACACCAATTTCTTCTGGGACAACAAATATTCCAAACAATGCTTAGGAGGGCAGCACCTGCACACTGGGAACGGAGTCAAATTACAGCTACGTCACCTAATCAGAGAGGAAACAAAAAACTGAAGTGTTGCTGAGGGATGTGATGAGATGTTTCCCAAAGGTTCGTTCGACTCCAAATATTCCTGCAAAAAGCAGTAAGCACCAAGAACCACCTGGACAGTATTCACTAGATTTACAAGCTGACTGTTTTACTCTAAACGAAGGAACTGGTTTGGCAGATTTCTCAGTTCATCTGCATTTTGAAAGAGATTTTAAAAAGAGGAAACAACTGAGAAACTGAAAGAATGTTTCTAGATGGCATCACTGATGTAACCAGATAAAAATATTTTCACTTCCATAGAAGTAATAATCAGAAGGGGTCTTACTACTAACACAATGTAATGCCAGTAGCCTTAATTGTTATTAGAATTTGGATGTAATCATTTCTTTTAGTTCGTTTTAGTAGTTTTCCAACTTTTCTAAATATGTGTGTGCATGGTCTGTAGTTACCCACTTTCATGTCATGTTTGCAGCTTTACAGTTATAAATGAGGGACCAGGGGATAGTGAAATGTGCGGGTGTAGCCTCTACAGGCCCATAGGTGGCACTAAATTACTGCATTGAACACTGTGTATACTCCAATAAGACAGGGAATAAACTTGCACTGTAATACATGTTGAAGTTTTAGGTTGTGTTGTACATTGTCCTCTAAGGGGGACCTAGATTAGTTGGATATCAAGACTATTATGTGAAATAAATACCAGAGAATCAAATCAAAGGAAAAGCCATCATCAACCAACCGCTGTTGTAGAATGTTTTGCCTCCATGTTCCTCCAGAACATCTTGGTTATGATTGTGGTGGAAGCACAAAACCAAGAGATTCCCAACTGCATTAAAATTTGGGAACTGAAGGCCATAACATATGATTAACATAACACGGTGTGTATATAGGAACATTCAAAAATTCTTTTAATTATGTTGGAGTAAAAATGTAACATTTACCTGCAATGAGGTGACACTGGTACGTCACGCTCAATGGGACTTTGGGGTGAGAAGCGTCCTGGTGGAGTTCTGTTGAACACAGAGTTATTTCTGTAGTCTGAAGGGGAGAAGTCCTGTGCAGGAGGAGAGAGCAAAGATGAATGCAAAAAAAAAAAAAAAAGAAAAAAAAAGTGCCTAAGCATGAAAGTCTGAGCTGAGATTTATTTAGTGTATTTAGACAATGATGCAATTTAAATGTAAGAGACACACAAAGAGTTTTTTTCAATTCAGAGACAGAAATTCAGTGGGTGAGTTTCTGAAGTGCTTCTCCACCAGGGAGTGTTTTGGTATTAAATTCAGGTAGCATCCATATTTCCGGAAGCTCTAAATATGAAAAGCTGAAATAAAACTATATCTGACAGACTGTCATGTGAGACACATTCAGTCGAGATCAAACCAGGGGAATCTGATTGAAACCTTCATCAGATTTTAGTCAAATGTTTCAGTTTCAAGTACCAAATAAGCTGTACATGCTTGCATTGTTTGTGATTCACTGCGCTGTCAAGGTTTTGACTGCATGAGTCACACTGCACATTCCTTTTACTAGTTTTTCCTGCTGATCCATTTCAATTCCAGCAAGCTAAATTAACATTGTACATGGTTATCAAGATGAAACAATCTTAGGTGTGCTCCACTCCCTCAGCTGATAGATGACTGATGGTGTAGCAACAGGTGTTTGGTACTAACTGGAAAACTGGTTTCAAGAGAAACTCAGAGCCACCTTGTACTTTAATGGGTTCCAGATGCTGTACAAATCTGATGATTATTCATGATACTGTAGTTAAAGAGCAGCATCACACAAATCAGTCAAAATGAACACTTATAGTATAAATACTGCAATTAAGAAAATTGAGAAGTCTTATTCAAGTGAAAAATATTTGACTTTTGACAGAAGAGGGCGCTAAGTACCTACAGGTGATCCAGCAGTTCCACCGTTAAGTTAAAGGTTGATTTATCCATCTTTACTCTAACAGTATGAGTAAAAAAAAAAAAATTAATTAATTAATTAATTAAAAAAAATTTAAAAATCAAATTCAGTCCTCAGCATCTTAGTTTAGCTCATGGGATTATCAAAATGCCATATTATATTTCCCAGTCCTGAACTTGGAAACTGAAAGCTTAATTATGATTTAGTGTATGTACTGCAGTACACTGTGTTACATGTGGTCCGACTATTTCCTGGTAAATATCATTCAACAAGGATAATGGACTAGCTAACCAGTGGCAAAAAAGAAACTTGGCAGTTATGTTATTTTGTCTAGTGGGTATTCTCCTGTTTTACCAGTTATTCAGCTCACTGCTGTCTTTTCAAAAGTGGTATTTTAAGCTTAAGCTGAACACAAGTCCACATGACTACTTGGCACAGCTCAGATTAATTGGGGGTGGGGTCATACTTGCAATAAGCATAGTCACAGGATTAAAATTAAAGTTTAGCTATTACTTCATTTCATGCCCGTGCACAGTGCAGGAAATCTTGTACTGGAAATCGCAAAGCCCACAGACAACCCAAGAGTACAGCTTTTGCAATAAAGCTCACCGATCCCCCCCCTCCCTCAAATGTCACCAGCTGGCATAAGTGTTACATAGGCTTCATTGCAAAGTGGCTCCACCCAACCTTTTGAACCAGCACACATCTGAAAGTCAAGCTGGAGCTGATGCAAGAGCTCAGTACTGAACAAATAGCATGGATGGAGTCGAAGATTTGTGTGTCCAATGCCAGCACCCGCTTCCAATTCAAAAACTCTTTGAACAATGTCTCTGTTCTCAATTGAGTCCAATTTTCCTGCTCTTTTTCCTTAGTGAGTGGGTAGATTAGTGGCGGATGCCAGGAAGCCTTTACCAGAAATGATCACTGGGATGGCTCCCCAGGATTCCTCCCAGGATAAACCCACCACAATAAGCAAAGGCTCAGAAGATCATATATTTCATATTATCACTATGCAAGAACAGAGACATCCATGCTCTCTGAGCAAATCTCTAGGGAATATACTGAAGGGACATGCATGGATTCTTTCTTAAAGACCTAGTGAAGCCAAGCAGTATGTGCCGATGAATCTATACTAATACAAACCAAATATATGTTACACAAGTGTCTAGCTACTGAATGTGGATCTTCATGCATTCCAACATAAGAATTTAGGGATAAAAATCACAGTTCTGCTCTAAGACTCAAGAGGAATGCAATGAAGTAAAGAAAAACAAAGGGCATAAAGAAAAAACAAAAAAAAACATGCGCTCCACTGTGACAGGGAGTGTGCAGCTGTGATTGAGCTTGACCTCAAAGTTAAAAAAAAAAACAAAAAAACTTTGCACAACCAGAGCAGTTCTCCCATCACCACAATCCATTCTGCAGCATCCAGTGCCAGAATTTTATAGCGGTAACTGCTGCACAACTAGCAAAGCCTTATCCAATGTTTCCTGCATATTCTTTGTTCCAAATCATCACTGTTGCATTTTAAGCCTTTGAACCATTACACACAGTGATCTCAGCTCTACAGTGCATTGGGGAACTGCATCATGACAGTGCCAACAATGCCCCCATGTTTCATGTACTAGAAAACTCAAGGAGAGACACGGGTGAGCTGAGGAAAGCCTATTTTATTTCTTGGATGAGAGAATGGTCACAGATGGAAGAGACCAGTGGAGAATATCATCAGCCAATTTTTTTGTGGTTCCTGTGGCTGGCAAGAAGAGGAAGCTCTGATTAAAGCTGCACTGAACTGTAATCAGGAGTTCATAGTCAACAATCCCAAGATCATTAGGGCAAGTTGCTGGAATGCTGTACTGCATTTAAAATAACATATCAAGCTATTGAGCACTATACATCCTCTTTAGGTGTATTGTTTAGCTTCTTATGGTGTGTTTATGCATAAATGCACAGAGACAAAATCTGACCTTTTAAAAAAAGCCTGGAGAACAGATTGGATATCCACTTCTCATGGGTCCAACACAAACAATCATTTTATCCAAAGTAACATGCAAGGCTTAAGAATTTGGGTTTTTGTATGTGCTTTTTCCATTTCAGTGTTAACCATTTTTCATGCTTTAAGTTCTATGATATTAAATATGATGCCCAAACAGCCAATGTTAACACAAAACAAAATAAACTCTAGCATTTAAAATGTCTTGATTTTAACATCTCTAACTTTATGTATGATGTGGCCCTTTGCAGCAGTAAGACAGAGGGCCACATCTGTCTTACTGTGGAAAACATGGCAGCTTAAGGTTGTGCTGAAACCTGCTGTTTATTTTCATCATTCATCCATTTTATACACTCACATCTTCCATGGCAGGGGTGAGGGGGCTGGAGCCTATCCCAGCATGCTTGGGGAAAGAAACAGAGAAGACCCTTGTGCGTCAGCAAAAACTGACCTGACATTTATGGGATTCAGCTTGATTTTAACATGTAAAAATACAAACACTGGTGCCCCAGAAACTCACATATTAGAAAGTGTACCTTGTATTAAAATCTATATTCTTTAGTCTTGGCATTCATATGGATGTTACCTTGGCAAGTACCATTCACTTTAATGTTCTTTCACATAAAGCATAACCACACACTATTAAGTGAAACAAGTGGCCTCAACTAGAACATGCACAACACAAAAGAAGTTCTCCAGCCTTGGTCAGATGGAGATCTAGCTGTTGGTCAGATCCCCTTCTGACAGGTGCACCTGAGCCAGCCCAGTCTATGAAGGGCCCAACTGGCAACCCACAAGACCCAAAAGATCTGCTGCCAGCGTCCTACAATTGTTTTTTTCCAGACTCTTCTGGGTGTATTGGCAAACTTTTATTAGTCTGTTAGCTAGGAATAATCAGCATACATTTATATCTGTGGATTGCACCCATCCAAAGTTTAAACCAGCTTCATAGCACTGGCTAAGAGCTTAGGCCTCAGTCACATAAGCTTAGATACTAGTTGATGACCCTCATGTCACTACATAGATGTATATTCCCCAGCCAGTTGGCAAGCAGTTGCTGGCTGTCACCAGGTGACATCAATATTGTGGCCGCCTGTAGTTTTTTCCTGTAGTGAAACTAGAAGAAGTGTGGCGCAAACCAGAAATGGACACTGTTCTTTCCCCCTTCCCAACGAACACACTTCAAAAGTCGTAACATTTACCGATCAGTTTTACTGATCGGCAAGTAATTTGTGTTTGTAACATTTGCTACCAACCTTCCACAATGACTTCCCAACTGGTCAAAGAATACACAAGTCTCTCTAGCCGCTGACTGATCTCTAGGCCTTTACCAATCCATTTCACAGTAACTACCAATAATCTGCAGCAACCCATTAGTTAGGAAATAAATATTTTTCTCTGGCAAGATGGTTGGCAACTGGTATCCTGGCCTGTGTGTTAGTAACTTCTGGCTCCAAAGAAAGAAAAGAAAAGAAAAGAAAAACGGCAGCAGCCAAAACACCAATTGAAGATTCAGAATGCAGAATCTAAAAATGACTGGTGACACTGCAGTGGCTACATACATTTTTTAATGACTTTTATATACTCCTGATATATGATCAGAGTCGTTTTGGCACTTAACAGTAATCTTCTCACTAGAAGGCAGGGGATTTTACTGTTGTGGCTGATCAATGTACCTTTGTAAAACAAAACTGTGGGCAACTATAAATATGATGTATTCATTTACCAATATTAGAGATAAAACCTTAGTGGATTATAAAAAACTGTTACAAAAGAAAAATGAAAAAAATCTTTCTAAACACAATCAAGACTTTGTCCATTTTAGACACAACATGCATAAAATGCCAAAATCAAGTGAGGGCAGCTGTTTCAGATAAAGACCCATGGGAAACACTGGGGACAGTGCCAGCAGAGGAGTCTTCAGTCTGGCTCCAACCAAGCCACTGTGCATCATCATTACCACCCTGCAGCTTCAATTACAGGGCACTGGCCAGCAGCACATAGGAGTGATGCCTAGAGGAGCTCATATTTTGGGAAGACAGTTGCTGCAGTAAGAAAGTGCTGTAACTGCTCATTCACCGTCTCCACCTCAGACATGAGTGCTACACTACAGTGAGGTGGGGGACACCAGACATTCTGGGCTTGGTAATAATCAGAGCTGTGTAGGTTTTTTCCTATCCAGCAGTGGGCACTGGTGGAGGTCCTGAGCAAAGGCCTGAGGCAAAGAGTAACCTACTTGTTATCCACTGTTACTGATAGATCCCTGCCTTGTAATTATGTCTGAGCAATGGTGCATTACTGTGTACACATTCTGTAACAAATAAAACACAATACATGGTTAAACACAGGACATCTTTTTGGATTAAAAAAAACAAACAAACAAACAAACAAAAAAAACCATGTAATTAACATTCTTTACCTTTTTTTTTTTTTTTAAATTGCTCC
>VVHJ01032987.1:0-28553 GCA_015107715.1 Tylochromis polylepis | reverse complement strand
GAGAAAAAAGAAAAAAAAGAATAAAAAAAAAAAAAAAAAAGATCGTAAGGCAACGGTGACAACAAATAATACTTTAGGGAGGACCTTTAATCAGTTCTGACTGAAGGGAAAAGTTTTTTTTAGTTCCCAACTCCCGTCATCCAAACAAGGAAAATCTCAAAGCAAGGTTTATTAAGGAGGACCAGGGAAGGGAGCAGAGTGGCTCTCATACATGCTGGCATTTCCCCTGATTATAATCACTTGTTTTGTTTGTACAGTGCTTAAAAACGGTGTAAAGAAAGATGGAAGCTAGCGAGACTGTGGTCTTGGCACAAACAGAGAAAATTAGAGACGTGAACGATACTTGTATGTGGGACTATGCAGCCTGCATGTTGTTGCGTTGCATGGCACTGTATTTTGTTTATTTTATGTTTATAAAACATATTCACAAAAAAAAAAAAATGACATTGTAGCTTAAATGTTAGTCCCATTTCAGATCTGCATGTCAGCATACCTCTCCACCACCAGCTGCAGAGAGGTCTTGGAGTTCTTGATCTTGCTCTGAGCCTCTGCATTCAGCATGTCAGCCGTGTTTTCTCCATTGATCTCCAAAATAATGTCACCGGCTTGCAGGGCTGCCTGCTCTGCCTTGCCGCCGTCATTGACCTGTTGAACAAAGGCATGAGCGCCAGTTAAGTCCTAGCCCCAGGTCTTAAAAAGAACACTTTTTTGGAAACCATCTAACAAGCATAGACACCTCTGACTTATCTCATGACTGTGTGTATACCCTGACATTGACTGACCTCCAGCACAACAAATGGGTAAATGAGAAAACACACTGAAGAGTTGTTTCATACTTTGTTGCATAATTAATCCAAATCCCTACCCCTGTAACTCAGCCCTCGATAAATGCTGACAAAAACCGCAGGATTTCCCAACAGTGGTCACAAGCAGATGAATTCATAACACCCTTGGGGAGAAGTCATCAGTGTGACTGTACTCAATGGACTGATTGCTCTGACCTTTGCAACCAGCCTCTCCACGTGTCAGAGTCAGTACCATACCCCCACATCAGAGGGAATTCCACACTAATGGGCCAAAATATAAGGTCCAAACCATCGCGCTCAGCTTGGTTCCTGTGACCCAGCATACATCCATACTAAAACTGAAGCTTAAACTTTAGTGGAAAGTATGTCATTTGCCACAAACTGTGTTGCCTCACAATTAAAAACAGAGAGAGGCAATAAAACAAAGAATGCAAAGCAAAATGAATAGAGAGCCTATCACTCCTTGCTGCCTCTTTAGAGGCAAATGGATGTGGAGTAAATGCCAGTCACAGGCCATTTGCCCATTTAGCCAGGCAGAGGTACCATGTCTGTGGGCCAACTTGAGAGGCAATTAAGGGTTGCTGTGGTGACCCACAGTTGTACATGCCTTCTCTGATCAGGACATGCCTGGTTTCACATAAACTAAGATCAGGTGGGGGATCTTTTCCCAAATCTGTGCTCAAGAAAAGCGAGGGCAAGTTATCTTTCAGTCCAACAGAAATAAAAAGAGTGCATCCGTGGCATTTCTGTGCCAAGCACAAGCCACTACAGAGGGTTAAACCTACATCACTGTTTGGGGATTTGAGACTTACTGTTTCACACACACTTTACAAACCAATTTCAGTAATTAAGTTGTTGTTTGAGAAGGAATGCTTGTCACTTCACAGGATACGTTTGATATTTGAGACAAGTAAACACTCTGGTGTTGTTTACTGGATAGCAGTAACAAAATCAGACACATTATTCATGAGAAGACTAGTCTTTCTAGCATAAGCTGTTGAGTGGGGCCAAACAACGTGCTTTTGAAGTTTAAGGAGCTTAAAACTCCAGCTGTTTGAAGCATGGATGCCTCTTCATGGCGCTGCCATAATTTATCCTTTGTGGTCTGTGGGGAGTCTCAGTGAACAGGGCCAAAAAAAAACAAAAAATAAGAAAAAGAAAAAAAAGGAAAAGAAAAATGCACACTGAGATGGTGATATAGCACCAGGATGTGCGGGTGAACAGGGTGTCTCTGGCATGTAGTTAGTCTGAGCAAGTTTCCTGGATGTGTTTACTGCAGAATGTCTGCTTACAGTAGTAATGTTTCCACTTCTTCTACTTCATCCAACTGGGAAAATATTGTCAGTAAAAATAAAGCGCACATGCTAAAGTGCACAGATTCACAGTGTAATCCATATTCTCACAGATTTACACCTCGCTGTAACTCAGGAACCTCTCACCTCCCACCTCAGCTTCCATTTCTACTGTAATCAGCGGTTTCCTTCTAATGCAATCTACTTCCATTCTATTCTAATGGGTTCAGTTGTCAAGGAAATAGGTACGCTGCTGCAGCGGACATAAACAAAGACAAGAAAAGAGGCGTAACAAATAGGAAGTTGACTGCATGACATGGCATTCCAGTCTGTGTTTTGACAATAACATGGGTATAGTTGTATAAGGTGTGACAGGGTTCAGCGTCAGGACTGCTGTCAACGAATACCTTTGATACAGTTATGGCCTTCTTGAAATCTCGTCCTCCATGTATTCTGAAGCCCCATGGTGAAGGGCCAATCAGGTTCACTGTTAGTGCCATTGCGAGATCAGATCTTTCTTTTTCACTCTTGTCCAAACTCTGGAAAAAAAAAATAAATAAAAGAAACAACATCAGGTATAAGAAATGTCAGACCTAAACGTGTGCATGGCTTAATGATCTCAAAAAGTCACATGCCTGAGACAGACAGGTTCAAAATACAATCAACAGGAGAGGACAACGATTATTTGCACAAGATGGCCTTTATCTCCAGCAGAACTTCTTTCACTGGCCTAAGTCCTCTCTGACATAGATTATCCAACCACATCAAATAAGAATGGGAAGAATCTGAACCCAAATTCCCATGACCAACATTTCTAAAGTGTTTGTAGAGTTAAACAGTTTCATTAAATCCAAGTGCTCTTTGAAGACTAAGAAAACAGACAAGCAAAAAAAGTCATACAAGCACAGTGTACTGCAATGTGCTAAGATTTCACCGTTATTGACTACTTTATATAGTACAGTATGATTTCATATTTAGTATGGTTGCCCTTTAAGACCTGCATGAGAACACCATATATAAATAAACTTGTATAACTGATCAGACTCTAACATAGAAGTAATTTTGGTTTTGTGATATGATATATTTAAAAAAAAACCATTAGCATGAGTAAATACTGTCTGCTGAAACTAAGAACATCTTAAAAAAAAAATGCTTGCCTTTTACTGCTTTCCTTTTCTCATGAACAAGTTATTAAGCATCAGAATTCTCCTCTTTATATCTCTGTGTACTTTGACACAAACAGACAAGACGATGACAGCAAAGTATTACAGGGTAACTAATGGTAACTGTTGGTAATTACAGGTAAAACCAATAGTTTATATACGTGAATATATGTATCTCAGTAAACACTGGGGTAGATTCCACTAGAGTAATTAAAACCTAGCACTAACTAATCATCAGTTACACTATTAATTATTATTATTTGCACCATTTTCTGAAATATTCATGAGCATAAACCCAGAATACCTTGCCTGTCTGTAGTATGACTTCATCTGGAGACACAGAGCTCTGCAGTGTGATAATGTGATGAAACGATAAGCACTTACAGTCATAAATGCATCAACACCTGCACGCACACACACACACACACACAGTCTCTGAATGAAACTCATCTCACAGAGAGAAAGTGATGGAGACATTAGTGCAACAAGTAATATATAGTTCTACACACAGCTCATGACATAAGCTATTTTAAGTATAGACCACTGCTATCGGGCAGAAAAAACAAACACCAAAGAGCATCTCTTTTTTATTCTCTGCTGCTCAACTCATAACACAAGACTCATTCTTACAGAAAGCTTCTGGAAATAAACAGAAATTACACTTTATTGTTGACTGTCATTTTTCTATAAAAACATTATGGATGTTTTTATGACAACTCTTTAACCACAGTAATTTTTTCAGTGAAAAATAAAGTCACATAAATAGAGACATAGTGTGAAGTATGCTGATCTGCAGAGTCTTTAGCACCTCTGATTGCACACTGTGACTGTATCAGCAAATCTTCTGATAAGGTCTAAGAAAAAAAAAAAGACATATGAGGGAACTATAGTACTTTATACACTGCACACCCTGTGACGTACATTTGCCAACTACATCAGTTGTCATCTTATGCAATATTACTCAAGGTCCCTATAAAAAGAAATAATGTACTGCTAGTGATTACATAACTGCATAATGCACTCATCACAGTTCATGAAAATATGGGGAACAAGCAGGACAAGGAGAAATCACAGACCCAAGTAAAGTGGATCTAGGACAGAAGCCATGCTACTCCCCTGAATCCCTCCAAACACTGGCCCACTTCATGGTCCACACATTCCACAAGAGTTTGGAACAAGCAATGCAGACCCAGTTACTCATTAACAGTCTGGGCCAATTAGCAGGGTTATTGGGCTCACCATCATTAGTGTCTCTTAATTGCTGTGGCCAGAAATAAGTGCAGTAGTGATAATGACAGAGAGCTGCTGTCCAAAACTTTCCCAGCCTCCGGGGGTGTCAATTAGTTCCATAAGCCTCTACAGCTACTCCTATAGAGAGGCCATTATCATCCAAGAAACCTGCTAATTCTCTGTGTAAACATTCACTGTTTGCATCATAAAAATGCTTGTGGTGGAAAGGGAAAGTATGGTGAAAGTCTGGGGCAGTGGAGATGGACAACAACACATTGTGGTGGTGAAGATAAGTGGCATACTCATCATGTGCTGCGTTTAATTGGTCACTGATGAGCTTTTAAGAGGCTGTGTTGCTGAACACAGTTTAATGAAATGTCTCTAGTCCATGAAATTACTGCTGGGAAGGTGCCAGCACACACAAAGGTAAGTTCTCTTCTGGAGACATCTCACTGCTATTGCTGCCAGGTCAGTTTTGGCAGCACAATTCAATACGCCCAACACAATGAGAAGAATTCTAGTTATGAAGCTATTTCTATAGCTTGCAGTTCAGCACCAGCCACACAGAGCAGGAAGTCTGCATGAGAATAGAAACTGGTACCTGTAGTGATCCCTCTCACCTCCAATTAATACAATAGACGGGTTTACAACTTAACTGTGTACAGCGTGTCGCTACAACAAGCAGCAAGATGTCAAGTTTACAGACAGATTACTCAAGGCTACATCATTTTCTGAACAAACTCGAACTTGATAGCATACGCCCAGCAAGAATTATTGTATTCCAGTACAACGGCATTGTAGCAAACGTCACAATCAATAAGACATGTTGGTAAAAATTGCGTTTTTAAAAAGGGCTTGATTTCACCTCTGTAAAATCTTGGAGGGTATAGAAACCTGTGGTATGTGATACTGGGGGAAGAGATAATATATTATTATGGAATTACAGTGCAGATAACCAACAATTATCTGGTTATTTTAGACTTGTTAATGTAAACTTGATGTAAAGAGTGCTGAAAGAGGGGAGGGCCTCATGGGTCGGCACGTCATAGTCTGCAAGAATACAACTAATTTTTATTCTAATAGCTGATTAGTTTCATGAAATTACTGGCCATTTATACCAATTTGCCTATTAGCATTATGGGCTTCATGTGGCTGTGTGAAGTGTTAACCACACCAGCATCATTGGTGAAGAAAACACAGCGAGTGGACCAGGGGTATTCAGAGCAGTCGAAAATGTTACAGCATCACAAGTTCATCACGGCTTTTTCGTTCAACGGGTGTTTGACAAATTGAATGCACCATGTCTGTCGTTGGCGGGATTCTGTCCCACTCGTGGATAACAAGCATAGTCATCAACGTAAACTACAACCCAAAGTTTTATTAATCACATTCTGTCACTGCAAACAGGTAGCAACACAAAGTCAAGTCCATATCTGACTGAATGCTTCACATTCCTTTTCTTTTCTTTTCCCCTCAAATTAACAATCCACATGGTGTGGTCACATACTTCTTTCTGCTTCACATTCCTGAATGCAGGCGTCATTGTTTCTGCTACTTTTTTTTTTAAGCACTTAAATGATTTGTTCATTAACTTTAGTTTTGATTAAGGTTATTACATGAAAAGAAAAAAAGTGTTTGGAAGATCAATTCATACTTTTTCCCCCAAGAAATACATTAAAGTTTGTCCAACAACTGCCACTAAACATTGCTGCATTATCCAGCAATAAATCAGACATCCTGAGGTTTTACATTGTCGTTTAAGACAAAACAAGAAAACTGGCTATCATCAGGTAGCACTTTAGGAAACTGATGTGATTATCAGAGAAAACAATCCTATCAATCAATCCATCCCTCTCCTAAGCTTTTTATATAATAATAAACAAAAAATGCTCGATGAAGGTGATTCATTGATAACTAAAGATAAGCATTAGGCTGCAGCTAAAAGTTAACGTAAACTCAAAGAATTAACTTAAAGAGGTGGTAAACATGCAAAGTGAATGTTCAATACATCAAAAGTCACATGTATGTTCTTTAAATATTATGAAATGGCACAAACTATTAAAAACTACAAAGTTATTAGAAGCATTAGCCTAACAATAATTAGTTTGAAGACATTGTATTTGTACGATATAAAGCACACCTTTAGGTGGTGGGCTGATGAGTTAACTACATTATCTACAGACTTAAAGTCTGATTCAACACAGGGACATTCATGATCTCTGAGGAAAGTTCCAGCCTGCCACATATATATTTTATAAGTTAAAGGCTTCTGGGTACTTGGCATCTCTATGAGCGATGCTCTCTACAAACAAAAACGATTACAAGTGGTACAAAGGGCCAGAAGAGGCCCTTCATAATGTCAGAGTCAAGATTTATTGGCTGTACCTGTAAAACGCCTTTGAGGTTTAATGTAAAGTAGTTTTAAAATGTATCATTTGTATAAAACATTTCTGATATTACTACTAGGTGATCCTGCTTTTTAAATTCTAAAAATAAAATATTAGTTACTGTATGGCATACATCATGAAACTAATCTATTACACATAGCTTATGTTTGTCACACTGAGCTAATGTTCTGAGAGCAAAGTCTTGTGGGATTGTAGCTGTCTTTATCAGTGTCTGACGATAAATCAGACACATGCAAGTTTCAGTGTAAAGACAATAACACCAACTGATATGGAGCCTATTTGGGAAGCAACAAGTAGCTATGGGCAGTTAGGCTAAATGCAACCTGCTGACACAGGCCTGAAACCGTCCAACTCAGTGTGGTATTACAATGACTCATCAAGGGTGAGTCATTTACTTTGATCACCATTTTGACACTGGCATGGGAACCAGTAGTCATATTTACAGATGCATTCATATTCATTAAATAAAAGCAGAGCAAAACTGTGAACACAAAACAGGAAACGATTACTATAATTTTGCATAACAAAGCTGAGAATTAACACCTCATTTATTTCAAGGAATGAAAATATTTTGGAAAAACAAGTTGTAACCATATGTACAGCACTGGAAATCGAATATTCATGTAAACTATATGGCATTAGGTGATCCAAGTTAAAAGACCTGTACAGTAAAATGTCTGGCAGCCAAAACTGGCCCCCTACTTTGGCTCTATAACTTTCTTTTATCACTAGGAGTGCTTAAGTGAGACAGTTTTTTCTTCTGTGAAAGCTGTGCCAAAATCCACTGGACTGAAATGAACAATGGCTGATGAACACAGCAGACACTCACATTCAACTGAAAGCTCTTTAATGTGAAGGAACGCTCTCTCTAAAAAGAACTACTGTGGCTTCAGGGAAATATTCCTGGTATGAATCACACACTTGTCAAGACTCTCACAGGTCGCATCAATGTGAACTTTCCAAAATCTCATGTCAGCGATGCGGTCTGCTGCTGACTCCAACTTGGGTGTCACAAAGTACACTGACAGGTTGGCACCTACCTGGACACACACACCCACTGAATAAAAAGGAAAAGAATGCAATGGCAAGCCTCTCCCTCGAATGAGCCGAACGTAGCAACATTCAGCACATTCTCCACATCACACCCATCGGGTCAGATATATAGCAGGAATCACTAAGGAGATGAAGAGAATATAAAACAATAACATGTGATGTCAAATGGGGTGTTGGTTGATGAATTTCTGCATTGTTGCATATGGCTACTATGTGTCACCAAAATAGTTGTGAACTGAAACACACCTGAAAAATGCCTTACTCCCTTTTCAACAAGAAAACTTTCAAGGGTGGATGCTGCTAGTGGATTTCATCTCACATTATTATAGTCTTAAAAGTGTTGCTTAATGCAATGTAACATCTAATAACATCCACCACTTTCTGAAGTGCATTCATTACTTTGTAGCAGCACTGATATAGTTGACAGAATTGAAGCAAATACTGTGGCACTGGCTGTACTTATCCCTTTTCGTTATGGCTCTTTGCATCTTTACATTTTCACTTGCAGATTTTCAGCAATCAAACCAGTTCACCACATCCTTTGCTTTCACCTTCTGGCTCCTCACAAAAAGGAGCACACTAACAACTGTGGTGCTCTTTGCATGCCAAAGGCACCGAGGCAACTGAGAACCTCTGAGAAAGCTGAACATCCTGTGGCTCATAAATCTTGGTGTAAAGTGAAATAAATAACAGCCTAAACCACCACTCTGGCTCAGTTAAAACTGAAAAACAAACTTCTGTAACAAAAAAAAACAAAAACCCACATTTATCTTTCAGACCAAACAGATAAAAACGACTTCCTGCATGCATGTTCATCTGAGCTGAACAAAAATCAAAGTTACAGCAAGGCAGGAGATTTAAACTCAGAAAGTAGACTCAGAGAAAAAACCGTTAATTCGGCTCAGTTAAAACCTCAGTGCGATCGTAAAAACAAACAACATATCTTTCTGAGTTCGAAGTAATGAGCTGGCCCTTTCTGTGTTTTCTTAAAAAGCTGCTGCTATGCTCCAAAATTACAGTGGACGGTTTCTGGATGGCTTTATCCTGTCAGAGAGTTCTCTCAAATAAAGCAAAACCATCGGGAAACAAACCGTGAGAGGAAAAGTATAAAGAGCAAGTACATGAAAGGCAAGCAGACACAATGATAAAGGTTAAAGTATACAGACAGCAGGCAATGGAGATTTGAAAACACGACTGTTTCACTGTGACTGTTCTGGATTACACTCCTCAGCAGTTTCACCCTCTCATCCGCTCACACAGCCAGGTCATTTTAAAACCACTTTAAGTGAAGTGAGGGGGAAGATAATAGCATCAGCAGCCGGCTAATGTGACATAAATACTGACTTAGAGCTTCCTGAGGTTGCACCTGGTTCAGCCTCTCCACAAATCAGCCTGACTGCTTGATGTGCGAAAAAGAAAAAAAGAAAGGGAAAAAAAAAGTCTGCTTCTCTGAACTCAGGAGGGATGGAAAGTCTACAGTAGGTGCTGGAAACATGCACACTGTGGGTTTAGGCTCATCTATTGTGTTAGACTGACTTCCACTTTACACTCGAATCATGCATCATTACTTACAACAGCTTACACATTGGTACCGTGCACTTTTAACGTTAACATACTTTTGCATATAAACCCGGCTGTGTGGGGCTTTACCTCATATTTTCTAGAATTCAAGGTCACAATTAAGCTGCGTGGATGAAATTAATTAGCTACAAGGCCGTTTAAACTGTTCGCGTCGCTGTAGCCACTTACCAAGATGAATGCAGTGGGCTTTAAGGTTCTTTTTCCACCCGTTTGAAAAAATAACCAAAATTTTAAAAAAGAAAATTTAAAAAAAAAAAAAAATCACAGGACAGGTCACAGCTCACTCCAGTCACCAAATCGCGAACGTGAAGCAGAAAAGCTCCCAAAGTAGCGCCGCTACTCCCGCCGCGTCTGTGTCTCTAGTCTGTTGAGTCAGATGAGAGGATGGCACGCGTGAACAACGCTTGTGGCGACTCGCATAGTGGTAGCGCTGATGGTACGAGCTCGAGGAGCCATGTGCCGTTCCCAAAATAAAAACGTTGACACGGTTACCGGCCCAGGGCGTGTCGCATCAGGGAGGAGGAGGAGAATGGAGAGCAGAGGAGTGTACCGCAATGATAATTGAATCATTTATTTAAAAAGAAAAGAAGCAAAACGGGGTGGTTGCGCTGTGTGTTCACGCGCCACCTGCTGTCGGAGCAGAGCACAACGGCACGCGCCCCCACTCGGAGCAGCTAATTGAGTGTCATGGCTTTCACCTGAGACTGAGCAGGTCGCTGGTTCACGTTAGCGGTGAGTCTGTCGCTTCAGTTAAACGTAAAATCACAAGCAGCTTCTTTGGACTGCTTTAATGTTGAGGGAAACGCTGTGCAAAATTCGCGAGTCATCCTTTTTCCTAATACGTTGCTTCCAAGGAGCCAGACTTCGAGTAGTTCTCCAGGCTTTCTGAACGTTTTTCGAATTTTTTCAGTGGACATTAGCTGATTTTTCAGCGTTTTTAAGTCCAGACCTTGTATCTGACCACTTTCAGAGGAATATTTTTTAATTTCCTTATTTAAGGCACTTAACACTGACCTATCATTTCCTCAAGCATTAAAATAAATCCCACCTACCTTAAATTGTATCTTTCTGCACTTTACTAGCAACCTGTTGCAAAAAACACATTGTCCACATTTCTTTAGCTGAATCTTTGAAAAATGCCAAACATAACACAGTTTGACGGGCATAAAGTTGTATTTTTGCGCTAATGCGTCAATTCTGAAAGGGCTATTAGCCAAACACCTGGCAAATCTGAGCATGGTGTGCAATGTTCTTAATAAAATCTAAGGAAACTGGACAGGTGGCAGCCTTAAAAATTTTTAAAAAAAAAAAACCTGCAACAGATGAACAGTATCTGAAAGTCATGTCTTTAGAAATAAGGAAAAAAATCAAGTGGAGATGTATTTGGCGCTTCAGTTGATCCATCTGCTGTTCACTGAAGACTCATCAGAAATGGTCTCAGTCGATGGGTGGCTGTCAAGCCATTCTTAACAGAAACGGGGAGAAAAAAACGGAGGAGTAATTACACAAGAACTGTACTGAACTGACCGGTGTTATGGAGTTATGAATCCAAATTCAAAGTTTCTGGTGGAGGCTCTGTCACTGCATTCCAGCCAGTTGTGTTGAAGATCTTGTTAAAATTAATGTAATTAAGTATTTGGAAATGTACAGACAGATTTTGATCCACCATGCAGTACCATCTGGAAAGCATCTGATTGGCAGCAGCTTGTTTTAGCATGACAGTGTAGCCAAACACACTGTCAATGCAGTAAAAGCATACCTGGAATACGGTCAGTCATGGATTGGCCTCCTCAGATCCCAGACCTCAACATTATTGAAGCAGTGTGGGATCATCTTGACAGAGACCAAAACAAAAGGCAGCCAACATCCAAAGAAGAGCTTTGAATGTCCTTCAAGAAGCCTGGAGAACTATTCCTGAAGACTACTTAAAAAATAAATGACAAGAGAACTTTTCTAAGATAATTCAAGCTGTGTTGAAGAATAAAAGTGGTCATACCAAATATTTACATTCAAGCTCATAAGAATTGTGCAAACTCTATTTATGGCTTATATACTGTATTTCCATGTATGTTTGCATGTTTCAATAAGTCACTGAACCTATTTCTGATTTTCTTAGCAAAATATAAAGAAATGAGGGCTGGCTCAAGACTTTTGCACAACACTGTATGGTACTGACAAAGTACCAACAAAGAACTACTGTTCCCAGTGTACAACTCGGACATTGTTAAAAAGTTTATAATATATTTTGACAAACACAAGAGAAACAAAACAACTACCAATCAATTTGTCAGTAGGCTATCATTTCATTTATTTAGCTTATTTAGTAAATTTAATGGTTAATATCTGTTCATTTCAGTTAAATGTGTGGGCTAGTTCACTTCCTGCTGCACATATGGAGAAAGATAACCACGTATGTGTTCATGTTATTGTGAAATTTTCTCTCACTGGTGCATTAATATAGGCATAAACATTTAAACACAATCCCTGTCACCTTATGTGGAATCTAGTTTAGCTATTAAATTTAATTATATCACTGTTCCATAAAATTAACACATGAACACAAGCTTCTTTCATTATCACTCTGTAATGTTTAATAGATTTATTTTAAAAATTGCGTACCATACATATGCAATATATTTTTTTAAAACAAATATATATTATGCTTTCCATTTGATAACAGGTTACAGTCTGTACAATCATCTTTTGTGTGTGCTAAATATACATTTCTTTTTTTTTTACAGTGAAATCATGAATGTATCTTATAAAATTGCAAAATAACTTTAGAATAAGGACGCGTTAGCTAGGATTACAAATTCTCAGAGGTTGCATGGGTGCAAATATATGTGATTTTCTGAATACTGTTTTCAAAATGTGAATTTTTACCCCATAAGCTGAGAAAACACTGTAGAAGCAGTTGTAGAAAATGTAGCAAGAATAAAGTGAGCTGGGAATGTGCAGTTTAACACAGGCGTGTGAATAAAGGTTAGCTTTGGCACATTCTGAATAAATTCAGATACTTCAAAAGATCATTCATCCATTTGCTGTGAAGCCATTGTCTAATCTTGACTTACAGACACAGCTCATCTTGTACATTCAGTTTCAAAGCAAATATTTGTCTTACAGCATCGAACACGTTCCCTCTCTTTACTTTCAAATTTGCTATTTAACTGTTTCTTATAAATGAGAAATACCATCCATTATACAATCAATAACTTGCTTAGGCGACCAATACATCCATTTTATACTTTTCAGCATTCATAGCTTGATATGTCTGAGCCCTCACTTCGCTTTACTTTGAGCACCATTTACAGATTATCATGTTGTTTCCTCAAAACTGCGCCGGGTCTGTTCAGAGATCTGAAAGAAAATCTGGGGAAAATATTTGAAGGAAATATTAATATTCCACAAAAGCTAGAAAAGGTTCTGGTCTTCACTGAAATTTCAGTGGTTTGTGACGACACTGTGGTGATGAAAAGCTGAATGCAGTATCGTACTGTGAGGGCCTCTGGAGAAACAGTGCTGTTCAGTGGGGAGAAATGCAAATTTCCTGCAGCTGCAAATATTCGTGGAACAATAGAATCCATTCTTTGAATCTGAAACAGTGTCATCTGCATTCACTCAATCTTCTGAAGTGATGTGCTTGAAAATATACTCATTGAATCTCTGTGCAACACACATGGAAACATGCAGGGAGGTGAGGTGAGAAATCACATCATTTCCCTTTCACATCATGAACATGCAGGCTGTACTAATCAACACTTGGGGAGTGTGATAATATTGGCATTATTAGTTGGGCTCTTATGACCCCTGATGGATGCGGGCAAGCAGTAAGTGAGGAAGTTAAACCGGTGCCACGTAATTCCCAGGAAAAGTCCCAAAAGCACGAGTCCGTTCTGACGTACCTAGAAGGGGGCAGAACATATGGTGTGGTCATGAAACAGAAACTGTGGGTCTTCTGCTGTTCAACTGTGCCTGTTACACATGCAATATATAATTTTGTCCACTAGATGGGGCACTGATACTGCAGAATGTTTTGAAATTGGTAACAAAAAAGGACTGTTGTGTCTGCTTATGTAAATTTTACTACTATAGACATATCTGTAGTGATTTCCTGACAATCTAAATAAAGGTGACATGTCAAATGGAAAAACTTGAATAAAAAAAAATGTGTGTTTGTTTCCTGGTGACAAAACTATTGTAGACACTTGACTAGTTTGACAAGTATTACATTGTGAATATATGAATAAAGATATGCATTCAAGTTGTCACCCAAAGCCAAAACATTCCTTTTCTTTCTTTTTTATTCCATCCATTTTTATATAAAATCTTGCTTCAGTGTCTTGTTTCTACAATACACAGTATGATACACTTAAAATAGCGCTTATATATAAAGATATAAACAAGCTATAAGATATAAACATAAACCACATACCTACAAACCAGCCATCATCACATTTCTCCACCACTTGTACAATGTCTCCTTCTCTGAGCTCCAACTCATCTGAATTCTGCGGTTTGTAGTTGTAAACAGCTTTATACCTAAAATTAAAAGCAAGCAGCCTCACCCACAAAGTCACCAAAGCTGCAACACTTGTTCTGTACTGTAACAATGCGAACAAATAAAAACATCTGATGACGTACGGTTGGTGTTGCACCATCACTGAACCGGGGCTGTTTGGTGCTTGCGTTTTCAGCAGGGAGTTGGCATGTGGAGCAGCCTGATTTGGTATTGCACCCTAGGAAAAAACAAAAAACCTCATGTCATCATTATGAAATAGTAAATGATGAACAACATTCCTGTCACCACAAACAATAACACTGTGGGTGTGTACAATGTGGCACTTTATCAGAAAGGCAGTGAGAGCAGACCTGCCAGTGGTCAGAGTATCGGGGAGTGTTCGCTGTGGGAGCTCCTGCTCTGTGTGCTGACGTTGATGAATGAGTGGAGGGTGAAATGGTTTTAACTGTGGCACTCTGGTTAGCTGAGGGTGTCCCAGCCCAGTGATTGTTGTGGTTGGTGGGCGAAACGGGTTTGGAGGTGATGAAGTGCAAGCGATTAGCCGTTTCTTTGGGTACGGGTGTCTGAGTGGGAGAGCGTGACTGTGAAGCTGGGCTGCCGAGCAGTGAAGGTGAAGACGGTTTCACGGAGGAGTGGTCAGGTTTGGGGCTCAGGGAAGTGTAGGTGAAAGGGGACAGCGGTGACCGCGGGGAAGGTGAGTGCAGTGGACGTCCTGGACTCTGGGGTCCAGGAGAGACGGGAGACATGGGTCCCGGTGAGTAGTCATCCATGGAGTATTTGGTGCGGGGCATCTTGTTGACCTGAACGTAATTGGCTGGGAAGATGCCGCTGCGACTTGTTCCTGGAATCCTGCCCTCCAACCACTGATCATCAACACGCCTGGTTATGCTGATCACCTCACCCTAAAATAGAGAATAGAGTTTAAAAAAGTTTTAAACAGTGACATAAAGAAATAAACAGTGAGGACTGAATGCGGAAAACCTAAATTTAATTATGTTTTAGCTCTGTTTCTGCTCCAAGTAAGTGGTTCATCACTTACTTTACGGAAAGAAAGTTCAACAGGTAGGTCCGCATTGAAGTTAAATAGAGCCACAGCTTCCCCATACTCCAGCACCTGCAGAGTAGGAGACTTTATAGGTGTTGGTTTTTCTGTAGGAGGCAGAACCTGTGAAGGACATTGGAGTTTTTAGCCAAATTCATGCCATTATACATAATATCAGCGCATCACAGAACTGGCCTCAAATGAAAAATGTTAAGAAGTTACCTCCACATATGTTGTGGGGAAAATACCAGCTCTTCCGTGATGTTCTCCTTCAAACCAGTTGGCATCTACCTTCCTGTGGATGTAAACAATGTCGCCTTTCTGCAGTGTGAGCTCCCTGAAGGAAGAAGAAAGGATATTGAGAAACACAAAAGGAACATCTCAGTTTCTGATACACCTGTAACTTTACATTCAGAGAAGAAATGACAAATTTATTGTATCAGCTCCTTCGGTAACTTACTTGGGGGACTGAGCCTGGAAATTAAACTTGGCTCGTGCTGCTTTCATCTGGAGAAACAAATAAAATGTTTTAGGAAAAATGCAGTTGTCACATGCAAACAATTCAGCCTTCAAAATAAAATCAAAATGCAAAATGTATTTATTACAGTCTTCTTTTGTAAGTAGCGGTAAAGTGGTAGAAACATACCTTTTTCTCCTCTTTTTTAGGTGGGACCTCCATGGTTTCATTTGCAGGCGAAAGACGTTCTACTGTGGAGCAAAGCAGGGAAAGCAAGTGAAGTCTGATACATGCACTCCTTTGTTCCCTTGTTGTTTTTGAATGTCTTGCTGTGTAAAAGCAATCATAATCATAACAGCTACATGGGGTTAAAAGGGATTTTGAATTTCCAGGAAAAACAATTGGATAGTGCTAATCTTTAATCAGGTCTTCCGGGTTTCACTTCCTATTTTTAAGGGCTTCCTCCCCACCCATCCACAGCTGTTTCTTTAGGAGGAAAAAAAAAACTACAAAGACTTTCCATGGTAACTTGTTAGCTTCAGCTAACAAGCTTCAGCTAACAAGTAAAATAGCAGGCGACAACGCTAGTAATGAAAGACAGCCTTGAGACCAACAGCAAATATTAGATTACTCGGGGCTTTCATCAAGTATATGCGGGTTGATTAAATGAGCGGCCTGTTTTCTAAAAGCACATGTGTCTTTGAGTGAGAGTGGATTAACGAATGAGAAAAAGCTGATTATTATCAACTTAAGGAGAGTTTTGTAATAAATCACTATCAACGACATTGCAGAGATGCCGGGAAGGCCTCAGTGTGCATGTGTGTTGCTCTGTGTTTACCATATGTAGGCGCAGAGGTTGATGATGTGCCAGCAAAGTGATGGACAGGCTGCTTTGATGCTGATGAATTGCTGAAAAAGTGGAGAACATAGTGACCATGATATAAATCTGAAAAGTTTCTCTTTTCAGTTCTAATATCAAAAATACAGATGAAAAGGCACAAAGTTAAAGATACTAACCCAGCTGGGAGTGTGTGTATGAGTGTGAGAGAGTGTGTGAGTTTTCTGCACATTTCCTGTATATAACTGAAAGGCTGGAAGGGCTTGCAGATGACTCCTTGACTTGAAAATCTGCTCCCAGTGAAGTATGAAGCTTTAGTTGTCTTTACAGCCCTGATACACCATTCATTAATCACAATCCTGAGTGTTTGCATTTGAGTTTGTGTTTGGTTTGGGAATGAATCTGAAACCCGAAAGATTCCAGCTTGGATTCCTCCTGAGCTGATTTGCATATGCAGACAGCACAGTTCTTGTATCTTAGTGGTTGCAGCTGGACTCGCACAGCTAAACAAAGTGTCCAGATAACAGGAAGCAGTGAGGAGCTGACAGAGTGTCCCTGCTGTGTGTTTTAAATTTCCTATGTCTTAAGCCAAATCCCCTGAGACTGGAAAAGGTCACAGCCAGTGAACTCAATTTAGCAAACAACAGAGAGAATCCTCCAAGAATGCATTACACACACCATCAGCTGTTTAAGGTACATACTGTACTTGGATTTGTTCAATTAACAGAAAGTCACCTGAAAAACGAACAGGTTCCGTGCAAAGTATGAATGGTTTTTCTGTCGAATCACAATGCTGGGTTTCTTAATACAGCAGGAAGAAAGGAGCTGTTACTACTAAGAGATGACGCAATATTAAAGTGGATTAAGAGGCAGGGAGTTGCTCTCAGAGGAGGTCTGTTATGTGGTGACCCTGGATTTTCTATTAACCTGGCCTGCATATCCCACTATGATACAATGTGCACAGGAGAAGAAAATCACTTTGAAAACTTTTAAACATTGCCACAAAATAAGAATTCCTCAAACAACCTGAAATGCATACAGACAGTGGTAGAAATTATCTAAATTACTTAAAAACTACTGATATTAATATGTGTTTATGCCAATTAATATGGATACATATAAAGTAAGGAAAAATGCACATTAACTCATAAGAATGTAGCATAAAAGATATTTACAATATAAATGCAATTAAATCCAGCTAAATATCATACAGAGTAATCATTATTACATCCCTTATTCTGTCTATATATTAATAGTGTAACAATGCCAGTGACTGACCTGTAACTAGTAGTGCCACTCTTTGGAGCAGTTACTGGATCCCTGCCTCTAGTCTCCTGCAAGCAGAGTGAACAGTAAACACAGTTTTTTTCCCCTGAAGCCTTCTGTATCTCACAGCTCAGAGGAAATCTCACAACAACTCAGACAAAGTCGAGGTGCTGACCACTCCCAAAGGAGTAGGAAATCCCCTGGGTCCTATCCTCCTCAGGCTACAAGCAGCACCACTCATGATCTGTCTGAGCCGCCTGTGATTTCAGTTAAATTGCAGACTATGAGGCTGATTCAATCACACAGGAATCAGGAAAAAGCATGACAATTTTTGGCAAAGTCACTGTGATACTGCAAGGAAAGTTCAGAAGAACATAATCAAAAAGTACTGAAAAATTTGATTTTGTAATTCTTTTTCAGCAGGCAGGTCTACATTTATTGTGGAGGAACTTGCAAGCAGGCGATTTACAAAGCAGACTGATCCGAATGCAAAGGCAGACAGGCAGACTATATCATCCAGGTCGCATAGGAAAACATGTCAAAGATAAGGAAGCAGAGGGATCTCACTGCCACACAGCCTTCATTGGAAGTGTAGGGAAGTGGCAATTCTACTAAATTGGTGGCGGTGGTGGTGGTGGGGGGGGTGGGATGCTTCAGCAGAGAGAGTCAGGAGGGGGGCTCAGTACCTCACCCCAGCCTCGATGCTGCTTCTTCTGGGAAAGTCTCCGCTCCAGGCCTTGAATCTCCGAGTCCAGCTCAGCCTCAAATCGACTCAGCTCAGACACCAGACTGGCCTGAGTCCGAACAGTTATGGAGGTGGAATGGCAAGATTAAAACACTAATACAGAGTCTGAAGTTTGGAGCTGATGATGTCCCCTTTTAAGCATTTTAAACAGATGACATCTTAGAACGCAGAAATAAATTCTGTAAAAGAGGCTCACCTCTATTGAAGGAGACTTAGGTTTCTCTTGCGGCTTCTGTGCAGATAGATGTGCCTACGGACAAAAAAACAAAAAAGAAAAGAATTGAAATGAAATGATATTAAAGAATAGAGCCTTACTGATACTGGAATACCAATATTGATATTTGGTGATTTGAAAGTCCAATATCAGTTAATTTTTTCTCTGTCACACACACCAAGCATAGGCAGATTTCCCTACAATATGTAGTTATTTATTTAGTCATTTCCGCTCTGCCTGGCTCAGCTGCTTGTCGGTTCACTTGGCGTTAGAACAAGTGGGAGCGCCCTCCAGTGGACAAACTGTGCAACATCAACACTTATAACGTGGCTGACGGGTGTTTCTTCCAGCATTTCTTTACTCTTTAAATGTTCATTTACAGGTTGTTATAAATGCCAACACCAATAGACTGACAAATCGCTAATATCGGCCCCCAGATAAATCGATTGGGTTCTAGTCATGTAGGCAAACCATGTAATTCCCAGAGATGTCTCTGTTCTGTGGTTGTGCAGTTGTAAAATCCTTCACTAATTTATATTGTTCTTTATTGAATTTTGAGGCCCAGGTTGTGTACAATCTAATTTTTGTAGCTTCTTCAGATATAGGCTGGCTGCCAAGAGACATAAATCTGCATGTTTGGTTTAACTAGCACAGAAATTCCTCTGTCAACGTCTCTTTGCAATGTCTTCATCCCTGATTCTATGAAACATTACTTTAAAAGGCTCTGCTGGTATGAAACACAGACTAATGCTCTATTTTTTTTGTAGCACCTTGGCTTAATATGTCCTTTTGAATGCCAAGTTCTTCCCTCCTGTTGGGGGTGGTCATCCTCACTACAATCACAGACTGTAATGTCACTGTGAAGCAGCACAACACCTGATATGGTCTGTGAGCTGGTTTTGTAAATACTATCCAGGGGATTCAATATTGGCCAGTGTCATAAAGAGGAAATGAAATAAGTCTCCATGCTGTGAGCCATTATACACCACAAGAGGTTAGGACCATAATACGCATCACAAGACCCCACAGCTCCGGTGGGGGAGTGGAAACAAAGATTTCTTTTCTTCACAAGTGTAGACACAAGGCACAATATGCACCAGATCTGGGACATTGTTGCAAGAGCCATTCAAAATAGAAACTCTAAAGAGACACCGGTCTAGTACTCACTGCACACTCAATTATAACAGCTCTTAGTTCAGAGCGTCAGCCTCACCAGCCTGTAAATCACTGACTTTAGGTGTAAAACCCCTTAAGGCTCAACATAAATACATAGGTAGTGTCTTTTTTTTTGACTGAAAAGATAAATGACTGAATCCTGGGAGCCTACTGGATCCTCTGAATAAAAGGAGTGAGTACATCTGGTGGTAAGCGGTAGGTACCGTACACTGACCACACTCTCAAGTTATTAAACACCTCGCGTGAGAAGATGAAATACAAAGACTTAGACTGTAATCCTTACAGAAAAGGTAACCAACCTCTTCTTGAGCGCCGCACTGGGAAAACAGTGGAAGACTGTACAAAGAATGCCATGCATAAGAACAAACAACAACCTGAAGCTTAAAGAATCATGAAGGAACATTTTTAATGCAGGAATCAAAGGCTGCTTTTAAACTATGAGCGCATGTGAGGTTGTACCTGACTGTGGCTTTCTGAGGTGGTGCTTTTTCCAGGCTCAAAGTCGAATATGCTCTTTGGTTGAGTGTGCTGCTTTCCTGGGTCTGACAGTCTATCTACATCCTCGCTCCTGAAACATAACACCCCCCCCACACACACACACACACACACACACACACACACCATGGACAGCAGTTTAATCTTGACTTCGTTGTAAGTGCCTGTAACAACAAATCCAAACTTGTCCGTCCCGCACATTTTTTTCCCACCGCTTTTGGCCTTGTAGTTTTTGATGGTACAGGTATTCACATAAGACATCAGCAGTAGTCTGTATCTCATGTGAAAATTGCTGTAAATTAATATTTATTAATTAAGATATAAACAAATACTTATTTATTAATAAGTATGTGGAACTTAGAAATATGTTAAAACAGAGCTGATCTAAAACTTTAACCTCTTATAGATCTGGATGTGGTGCAGAAGCACATTAATATTAACCTCAATCATAAGTTCAAAATGAGTTTGACTTTTGTTTCTTTAATACACATTTTTCCATTTCCTGTCAGCATAATGTGAAGCCTGTCTATGGAAGCTCTTTTCTGCCACTGAAAAAATTTTTTTTTTGCTATCCATAAATTACAAAGTTTGGGTTATCATCTTAAAAATTAGAGTTTCAGTTTTTCATCTCTATAGCTAATTTCTTTCCAACTTTATGGGTAGGAATGAGCACTTTCATTGGATTGGCTGCTTTCAGAAAAAGGTGGATGACAATAAGCCATCTACTGCTCATCATCACTCGGCCAGTTTGAGCCAGTTTACTTGACCTCTTGACCTGTTTGCAGTGTTTGTGCCTTTAAGAGGATTTTAAGTGAACGCATCTGGCATAATGTGACTTTCTGTGTGGTTAATTGTAGCAACGTTGAGTTCTGGAAATCAGTGCATTTCTAGTATTATTTTTATTTAATTGTTAACACTAATCAGCAAGCACCTGTGTTGGATATCCTGCTTTTGACCCTCTTCTGTGTAAGTTCATACTCTTAGGACTAAAACATCCATCTTACATTGAATATAAAAGCTTTATTAAATTGCTCAAAGGTGCAAACATTTGTTATTCTCAGTGCTCCTGTCTTTTTTCCATTTTTTTCCCCAGTACATGTTGGACTATGAAATGTCATCTCGTGACCGCAAAGGAGTTATGTCAAATCTCACCAGTCTGGTAGAGCTCCATGAGGTGTTAGTCTGAAGAGGTTCTTGTCTGCTTCATTACTTTCTTCTGTGTTGGCAGACGACTGGAGCCCTGCAGATCAGTGCACATCAGTCTTCAGTAAAAACTGATTACATAACCGGACAAGTCAACAATGTGGAATTTGGTGAATTTCCTTACTTTCAGCTGACCACTTTTCTGAAGGGTCCAGCTCAGGTTCTGGTGAACAAGGAAATTATTTCTTAGAATAAATGATTAGGAATGTCACACCAACATATTTCTTTTATGTGCTTGTTTAAGAATTACTTGCAGCTCACTTGCAGTGTTTTATTGTTCTTTACTAAGTTAAGACTTATAAGTAAATATATCACACATAAAAAGTAGATCTCATTTAAATTAAAGTAACTAAACATTGTACTAGTGTACTAAAGAGTCCATCATTTAAACTCTGTCTAAAGTGTTATATATGTTATTTACATAAAACTTTAATCTACACAAGCAGCTGTCCAATTACAGAAGTAGAAGGCTTCAAAAGAAAAGTGTGAATAAGCATAAATGAGAAGTCAAAGTGCCTAAAAACATCCCTTGAGTAAAGCATGCAGATGTTCCAGTGTTTTATTCTAAAACTATATCTCAGGTGTTGAGATATGGATGAGATATTGATAGCTGGGACTCAGTGGTTTCATTTCTAATACTGTTAGATAAAGCAAAGCACCTGCTTGTCTAAATCAAAATACTCGTAAGGATCCACTCGAGTGCTGTGAGGGAACTTTTTACTGTGCGCACAGGGAATGTTTTTCTATTATGAAACCTGTAATAGACTGCAAATAACCAGCTAGATCTAGGAGGGGCTGAGATAAGAAGTTGGATTATCGTCAAAGCTAATAAACAGAACAGACATAAGACCTTAGGGCTCTTTCATCATGCCTTTTTCTGCCCCCGCAGTAATCTGTTTGCTGGATCACCTAAGCAGTACCTGACACGGACACCGAGAGGAATTCACTCTGGAGCTGGGTATGTGAGGGAGAAGGGGGGGAGTGTCCTTACCTTCTGGCTTCTTGTGAATCTGCCTGAACATGCTCTTGTACCAGTCTTTGGGTTTGTTCACACTCTGGTATTGAAAGAAAGAGGAGGCGCAGAAAGTCAAAAGATTTGGCTAAAAACAACAACACTTCTTATGTAACGAGCATTGTAGAATTAAAGCAAGCTCTGTCTTACTGATCTTGAGGCAATGGGCATCCCAGTCTCATCCACTGGGCCAATTCCTGAGAACTTGATGAGCCTCTCCTCCCTGGTAGGGCCTGTGCTGCGTGGTAACGTGGCAGAGCCTCGAAGGCCGTTGGACAGTCCGCCTGAGTTGTCACAGTAACAACATTTCATTTATTGTGTTGTTTCAATTAAGTACACAGGCATTTATCTGCTTATAAAGCCTCCTACATCATATGAAACCCACAGTTCAAGTTAAGGGTATTACACATCGGCTGATATTTCAACCAATTTTAACGTTTTATTCTTCACCTGCTTTCATTTATTACCCTATAAATCACAGTGACTTGATTCATCTTTGTTTTCAGGAAATATGGTAACTCTTTTTCTTGTTATTCACATTTTAAATCCTTTCAGGTCACAAATTCTTCCCTTTTCAAACTACAACTTCTCCATCTGAGTACACAGTCAGTTGGAACTCAGTCTTAACCTCATTTTGGCTCTGTCATTCCCACACATACTCCAGTTTTGTAGTTATTACACATAGTTTCCATTTTTTTAAGCATATGACTTTAGATTTTAATTTCATAATCTTACTATTTGACTGCGAGGGTCCATAGTATGATCCAAAGCTGAGAGTTGCTGGGCTCCCCCCATTCAGCTCTGACACCTTGAAAAGGACAGAGATGTAGAAATCAGCCCTGTGCTAAACATATGTAGCTCAAACCTGCAGCAGTGACGATTTCGAAACACTGATATACAGTGTGTGATGCTTTGTTTTTCCACAGGGAGGAGCACTTGTATACTGAATACCGCTCGCTCAGCCTCAGCATTGTTAGATACCTTCATTTCTCCAGATGGCAGCCTTGCAGAATGAAAAGGGCTCGGGGGAGGAGTGGGTAGTCCAGGAGAGATGATCACTTTGTGGGTCAGATCCGGAGAAGTTATTAGTTCCTGACCTGAAGAAACTCCAGGTTTCCCGTAGTAGATTATCCGGGTGCCATCTGGATCAGCAACCACTTCCGCGCTTTGCTAAAACAGAGAGGAAATGAGAAATATGGATGAATGAAAACAGTGTGTGAACTTTGCTCGTGTCGTGTTCTCCTATTGGCGCTGAGTAAACAGCACTCTCTTATATAAGGTCATGTGAACTTGTTAGCGGTCAAGCTATTCTCCAGAGAATAACTGGCCTGAGCAGAAGAGCCTCTGATGAAAAGACCCCAAATTTATTTAAAGCACCAGCGGCGGGAAGTCGTATTGCACCCACTTTGTCATCTCTCTTGCCCCAGCTGCATAAAGGCAGCACTGAAACAGGAGAGGGTCATTATGAGCCCATTAACTCCCTATTCACCAGGTCTCCTTGTTCTTGAGCCAGGGGTGGAGTCAGGGCAGAGAGGTTGGGAAGGGGTCGAGGATGTCAACCAAAACTCCAGCAGTGGTAGCAATTGTCTTACAGTCTCCATAGTGATACCCAGTCCATGCTGGCTTGTCTGGATCCTCTGTTCGAACCCTGTTTATCAGGTACTTCAGTCCTTCATTCTAGGGGTCATGGGAAATCCCCTTTGCCTTATGGTTGAACTCTGTACCAAAGGCATGGTGATTGTGACACTACACTGGACTGATCTGTGTCACACTGAGCGTTTCTCCTGCCTGTTCATATTTGCTTATTCAAGACAACTGCATTTGCTAAACAGTTGAAAAGCTGCTGCAACTGACTTTACCTGTGACTGCATGTGATCTGTTGTGGTTCTTGTGTGACAGATATCAAGTTCTTGTGCACGGCATCAAAAGCATCTGCAGAGACACAAAAAATTCATATGAAATTTAACCTAATCTTCTTTCCATTTCCATTTAAATATTTTCAAAACAAGTTTCCGTGTCCCTTTAAAGACAGTTACCCACATAATAAACTTTTACGTGGCATGCCACCCAGGGACATTAAATCGGGTGGCGCAGGTGGGACCAAGAACGAAGCAGGTGGGACCAGAGGAAATCAGAATTTTAATCAGAAGTAAAATCACAGTCAAAAGTTGGAAAACAAAACAGTGGGGACAATTTTAATTGTTAAAGATGGGGGGAAAAGCGTTTAACTTAAGTAAAAGCTATAATCTTACTTCAGTAGCTTAACAACATTCAGGTTGTGTAATCAAAATATATTCAGTGTACCTAAAGAACTCTTTTTATAAAATGGAACTTTACAGATTTATACACATTATATTATCTGATAATGATTTTTGAACCACTCATGGGTATATATCTGTTTAAGCTTCCAGCTGTTCATCTTAATCACTCATATATTGCTGGCTATTTTGATATATAATAATACAAATAATTTGTAAAATAATAAGAAAGTAAAGCTTTAAAATTCTATGGAATACAAAGTACAGTAATTGCATCCAAATTAAAGTGGAGTAAAAGCAGAAAATAGCATAACACAGGAATACTTAAAGTACAAATACATTAAACCTGTACTTCAGTAAAGTACTTCAGTACTTCAGGTACGTTCCTACTCATCCTATCCATGCTCTCATCTCATCTGTCTGTTGTAAGAGTATTGGTACTCTTGTTCAATGACAATCCCCCCCCCCGACATGCCCCTGAAGCCACCTATCCAGCTGCCTTCCCTTATTCAAAGGTGACGTTCCAGGTTTTGTTTGGACGTTTAATGTTTCTGTGTAAGGTAAAGTGTTAAATAAGAAGTAAAGTTGAATTCTGATTGCTTCAAAGAAATAGCTCATAACAACAGTTCTAATGTATGCCAAAAATTGTGATTTCTTTGTTTTACAAACTATCTTTGAAATAGATTTAGCTTTCATGTCCTTCATGGATCATATTTCTGTTTTTACTAGAAGTGTCCCATCAGTATATCTGTGATCATCCATAGATCCAAGGATATTATTGTTTACTTTTTTATTTCAGATGATGCCCCCTCACTTATCTCCTTGTTGGTCATTTCTTGTGTGGTGTAGCACAAAGCCCCCCAGTCATAAGTTCACATTTTACATCTAGGCAGACTCTCCAGCTGTTCCATTATCCCATCCCACTAGCTTTCCAAAAAGGGAAAATGAGCGTCACCCACTTTTCCCCGCTACTAAGGAAAAACCCACCCAAAAACAATGTGTGTGACTCACATGTCTGCCTCACTCTTCCCAGTGTTGTAATAAGCTGGACTTGAAGCAGCTAGATGATGGGAAAGGGACAGCTACTGAAAGCAGACACCAGTTTCCAATCAGCTGTACCTCAGACTAACAGATTATGCCCGCTGTTTCAACATCAGAGGCAGGCTGAGAATAAGAGGAAGGCTATTTCTGCTCCTGAATGAGACAGACTCCTGTAGAGATTAAATGGTCCATTTCTATATCACACCTTCTCTTCAGCACCAAATTGCTGAAATCCAAACTATTACAAAGGCAGTCTTAGCTTGAAAACAGCCTCCTACACCCATGAAAACACAGAAAATAGTAGTAACTGTTGAAGGAAACAATAAGGCTAATATAAGGATAGTTTGCAGTCCAAAGCTATGTCTTTGTAGCATGCCAAGAAAGTCGTGACCAAGCACAAACCAGGCTACTACAGGCTGAAAGCTGCCCAGCATAATTTACACTAATGAGTTTTCCATGGGGCGTTTGCAGCTGAACATTAGTCTATAATCATTGTGGTAAAGACCAAGAAATATAAGCACTCTGCATCTCTGTGCACAAGGGCAAGAGACAGCACAGAGTCCGTGCTCTGATATAGTAAATGTTCCAGTTTCCAGACAACAATGTCACTCATCTGAGTCATCATTCCCCAATTACCCCAGTTACATAACACAAAATAGATGGGAACTGGAGGGTTGTGTCTTCAACAATACCATTAATGTTCAAGCATGACTGATGACCTATCATTGCCCAAAGCCATCACAACAAAATTATTATCCATCCTACAGCAGGAAGCGCTGCAAACAAGCTCCATGCAGGAATAATAGAAGTCTCATTTACAGCGTGTTTGACATGCTGCTCTGTGTTTACATCTGGTCTCCCTGGCTCTATAAAGCCTGTCACTGTAAGGGGCCGTACCACTGATGAATAATAGATGAACAATTTTCAGCAGAACTTGGGAAGAGGAAACAATTACAGTTGTAACTCGTTTTAAAGAGTACCTGTTGTGGCCAGATTTTCAAATAATTAGGTCAGTGTAGCTACTTTTGGCTGCTTCCTTATTCAGAAGGGGTCACCACAGCGGGTAACTCTGCATGTTTTATTTGGCAGATCTTTACTCCCGATACCCTTGCTGACACAGCCCCTAAAGGTGTTTGTGTCTCCTTAAGGGATCAAACCAGGTCAGTGTATGTACAAATTCACACTTTCATGTGAATGAGAGTGGTTATCTTTAACATGGTCTTCAGGCATACAGCTCTGGCTGTGAGTATAGCAGCAAATCTGTTTCAAGGGTGGCCTCAAAGGGAGGGTGGCTTTGAACCACTGGATGGGTACACTTGGATGGCCAGTATAATACAAATATGGAGTATTCTGAACTGAATCAAGCAGTGCTATACTAGAAGAGACCAAGAACATAAACATGGAGTTCAAAATGAGCATAATAAGGTCTCCCCCTGTTCAGAAGCCTAAGAGCTGAAATATCCTACTTCAGCAAAGTAGCTTCCTGATGAGTAAGCTCATATCATAATAGTGACTCTCATTTCTCTGGAGAGCAAAATCCAACCCAGAAATTCTCCAGCACTGCATGCATTCCCTGTTTGACAGCACCAAACACAATCCTACCTAATAAGGAAAACTCTGTGTTGATATGTAGCAAGAAAACCGCTGTTCAGATGTCTGGTTCTTCTTACATTTAATCTGAACGCCCAGTGCATTCTTATGTAATTACTGAGACACAACATAGGAGGCAGCTACAAGCTTTCAAAGACAGACCTGTGATGCTGTCATGGTGAAATACGTCAGTGCCATAGCAGACGTATTTACAAGTAAAGCCCCCTGCTAGGTGAGAGGTCCTTTATCACCACTAGATCAGGTTGGGGATGGAAGAAAAACAGAGCCATAAAAGGCCCATGTGCACTTGAGATGAAAGGAGGATACCCCGCTCTAGACATGATTTCACAACACCAGAATTTTATGCTTCCAACTTGCTGAAAATACCTCTCATTTTCTCTTGCTTTCCATTCAGTAAAGAAGAGGGTAACTAAGGACAGGCTGAAGTAGATTCAGGGGATTTTTCGTATGAAATTATCTGAATCGATCCCAAGGACACTCATCCGGTCTCTCAAAGAATTGAGCCAAATATTCAACTGAAAAAACTGACGTCAACTTAGATTTATCAGCAATATCAAATTAAATCTTTGTGTCGCAGTTAACTTTAAAAAGTGACTTTAGTGAAGCTGTAAGATTACTTCTCCTTTTAGTCCAAAGGGAGTTGATGAGAAACCAAGCTATTATCAGAAGTTGTTGAGGCAGAGCAGAACCAGTCAGCAGCTACAAGGTCAGTGAACTTCACCACACCCCTGTGATTCCTCTGAGTCAGAAAAGGAGGTTTCCACAGCTGTTAATAACATTACTAATATAGTAGCAGTTTTGCAGATTAAAAAAATGTCAGATGTTTGTAAAGATAAACCCATTTCACAGATCACACAGCTCTCACTCATGACACCAGCTGATGGAAAGAAGTTTCCTAAATTTCTCTGTCTTCCATAGAAAGCTGCAACCAGGTCTTTATTTGCGAATACCCTGACCTATGATGACCTCCATCTCCACCGCACAAAGAGAGAGCACGTCCTGCATTGTTCTCAGTGGGAGCAAAGCTGTCAAGGTGGCCGTACATACCCTGATGAAAAACTGCGGCAGTTGACCCATGAACTTGTGCAATTGCTACTGGGAAAGTTGTGATTTGAGGGCTTTTTTTTTTTTTTTGAAATAATG
>VVHJ01032986.1:11660-33295 GCA_015107715.1 Tylochromis polylepis | reverse complement strand
CATAAGTTAAAACAAGATCTAGAGTGTGATTAAAGTGGTGGGTGGGTTCTTTTACATTTTGAAAGAAGCCAATTGACTCTAATAACAGATTAAATGCCATGTTGAGGCTGTCATTTTTAGCATCTACATGGATGTTAAAATCACCCACAATAATTATTTTATCTGAGCTGAGCACAAAATCAGATAAAAAGTCTGAGAAATCAGACAGAAACTCTGTGTAAGGCCCAGGTGGACGATAGATGATAACAAGTAAGACTGGTTTCTGAGTTTTACAGCTGGGGTGGACAAGGCTAAGCATCAGGCTTTCAAATGAATTAAAAGTCTGTCTTGGTCTTTCGTTGATTAACAGGCTGGTGTGAAAAATTGCTGCCACACCGCCCCCTCGGCCTGACACCCCCCCATTAAATCATCTAAAATCATCTTCTAAAATCAGGCCATTGTCAAGACTCTGATCTCTGCTATATTATCTGTTATGCTTTTGTGGTGCATCTTCCAAGTTCGTTTATGTATTTTATTCTATTTTTTTGCTTTGTGAATAAGTGTATGTGAAAACTAAGTACTTTACAATAAACTTTACTTACTTACTATATTAAATCCATCAAAATCATCTTCTAAAATCAGGCCATTGTCAACACTCTGATTTGCTTTTTCTTGCGCTTTCATTCAGCTTGACTAACTGTTTCCCACCATGTTTTAATGCACCTTTCATTCAGTAAAACTAACCGCAGGACGAATAAAAAAACTGACCGAGCATCTCTTCTTCTGTTTCCAGGTTGCCAGCCCCTGCCTTTGAAGTATCTTGACTGGGCAGATGTGGAATCTATAGTTGCGGTGGTTTTCTCCTGCGTGGGCATCCTGGTCACCTCCTTTGTTACCTTTGTGTTCATCCAGTACCGTGATACACCTGTGGTTAAATCCTCCAGCAGAGAACTCTGTTACATCATCTTGGCAGGCATTTTCCTAGGCTACATCTGTCCATTCACATTAATCGCCCGTCCCTCAGTGGCCTCCTGCTATTTGCAGCGGCTCCTAGTGGGCCTTTCATCTGCCATGTGCTACTCTGCCCTGGTGACCAAAACTAACCGCATTGCCCGCATTCTGGCTGGCAGCAAGAAAAAGATCTGCACCAGGAAACCCCGTTTCATGAGCGCCTGGGCCCAAGTGATAATTGCCTTTATGCTTATTAGTGTGCAGCTAACTCTGGAGATTACACTCATCATTCTAGAGCCCCCTGAGCCCATTAAGTCATACCCCAGCATACGTGAGGTCTACCTCATCTGTAACACCAGCAACTTAGGCATGGTAGCGCCACTGGGCTACAATGGCCTCCTAATCATGAGCTGCACATACTATGCCTTCAAGACGCGGAACGTGCCCGCCAATTTTAATGAGGCTAAATACATTGCCTTTACAATGTACACTACCTGCATCATCTGGTTGGCCTTTGTGCCAATCTACTTTGGCTCTAATTACAAGATCATAACCACATCTTTCTCCGTCAGCCTGAGTGTAACAGTGGCACTGGGCTGCATGTTCACACCCAAGATGTACATAATCATTGCCAAACCAGAGAGGAATGTCCGAAGCGCCTTCACTACATCTGACGTGGTGCGAATGCATGTTGGAGATGGGAAGTCTGCGGCTCAATCAACAAGCAACAGCTTCCTGAATATGTTCCGCCGGAAGAAGCCCGTATCAGGCAATGCCAAGTGAGTAACCTTTTGCGCTTTTTCATCTTTCTGTTTGTATTTCTTTTCTGGGGTCACTGGTTAGAGACCAAAAAGGTGACTAAACTCTCAAATTGGAAAAAAAAAAAAAATCATTTCAAGCTATCACTTTTTAATGATGTGTTTGCATGTCAGTGGTCTGTTTTGACCTTTCCAGTACCCCAATCAGTGTTTGTATTTATGTAGTAAAAACTGGTTCTTATGGCACATCCCCCTCCCCCTGAGAATGAAATATCATCAGCGAAATTTAACAGGAAAGTCAAGACGGGACATCTGTTGTCATTGATTTAAAGCTAAAAGGCCATTCAAACATGCCAGGGATAATTAAAGTACAGATTTCATGTGGCGATACTAGATGTAAGACTTGCATATAACTTTTTTGAGATCCACAGCAGTGGCACATGGACAAGTGACTAAAGTAAGGAGCGGGGCAGAGAAGGAGAGTGATCCCAATATGTTTAAGTGTTGTCTCTTACCCTTGCTATGCAGCCTATCTAATCTTCTAACCCTTCAACCTTCTATACTGAGGAGCGTACTGTCAAGTGTCAAGGCTGGCAAATGTTTTGGAGTCATTCAACTTCCTTCTTGGAGAGCTGCACTGCCAGTTGAGCTATTTGTCTATTTTATAATACAGCCTGGGGAATAATTTAGGTATCCACCATTCAGACGACCATTCACATTCAGATAGCTGAAAAGTGTTAAAGCTGAAATCAGTTTTTTCTACAAACTTTTTCCCCAATGCACTATGAGGACTTGGTTGTTAAAAAAAAAACCTTTAGAAAGTAATAGAAAGTAATAATTGATTGGTTCTAATCTTTTAGAGCATTTGTTGATAACCTGCCTGGATTCTGTATCTCATTTAAAGACATCATTTGATTCTGTGATCCTGGAACTCCTGAGCTGGCAGTGGCAAAAATATTTTTGACCATGCAGCCCTCCAAGAGGGTGATCTGCCACCCTGCTGCTTTCGGTTTATCCTGAATTAACCTCACATTTAACTTTTCTCAGCATGAACACCCTCCCCTCACCACCTCCCCAACTAATCACATTAGAGCCAGTCCTAGCTCATTCTCTACTAAACTCTGTGTCGTCATCAGGCCAGTTTGGGCAAAACCAGAAATACTTTGCAAATGCATGCACCCCTCTTTAACAATAAAATTAGACAGTTAGGAAGAAGACAAATAAAAAAAAATGGGATGGATGGCTCTTAAATCTGTTATTTCAATGTCTGACAAAAATGTATGATCATAATGCTGTCTGCAACACATTATGAATCACTGTTTGTGAGGCTAATAAATGTGACGCTCTTCAGAGGTTATGAGTGAACACCTTAGCAAAGCTCTTAATGTCAAGTCATGTACTTCAAAAGTATTTTAACATGCAATGAAATGTTGAAATGCTGCTGCTCTGTTGTCTTATGTTGCTGCTATGTTGATGTTGCTTTTCTGCCTCCACCTCCTGGTTTCCTGTGATAGTAACTTGGGTTTTTATCTCGTTCATAGTTCTAATGGCAAGTCTGTGTCATGGTCTGAATCAGGTCCAAGACACCCTCCGAGGGGGGGGAATGTGTGGCACAGACTGTCTGTGCATGTGAGGAAACAGGAAGCCGGCTTGAATCAGACGGCGGTCATCAGGCCCCTAACTAACACCCCCGACCCCCACAGCTGTGAGCCCTCCACCTGCAACACTGGCACCGGCTCCCAAGATCCTCCCCCAGAACCACCTGGCACTAAGCCTCTGTACAACCTGACGGAGGAAGACGACGAGGGCGACGGACAGCGCCCCCTTTGGACTCCAACTAACACTGATCGGATGCGAGGGCGGGAGTCTGATTTGGATGAGCCGGCTTCTCTTTTGCCCTCTCACTTGACAGGCCACACCATAGATCGTTTGCACGGGGCTGTGGTGGACACGCACAGCTCCCATGCACCTGCACTGAATGACCGCACTGCCAAGGAGGCAATGCCTGCCAACGAGCCTTTGAGCTTGACACCCTCTCACCTTCCTTCAGCTCCACAGCATGGGGCATTTGCAGAAGAGGGGCTTGAGGATGAGGAACTGGACCTCTTACACAGCTACATTTATGACGCCAAGGAGGAAGGGGAGAGGGAGGATGGGGAAGGTGAGGATATAATTCAAAACAAGGCAACACTGGAGGATTCCCTAGCTCTGTCTCCCCCCTCCCCCTTCAGAGACTCTGTGTATTCAGGGGACTCTTTCACCGGCTCCCCCATCATTGATTCGATGCTCGGTAGCCCCTCAGTCTACACCGCCGACATCCTCCGAGACTACGCACACAGCTCCTCAACACTGTGAGAGCAAAAACCGACGCTGGCACAGTGGCTGTCAGCAGACTTGAGCATCACACAGAGTGCATTACACCGACACACACACACACACACAACACATACAACAATACGATTTAACATTTCAAGTTTTTAACATTTGTTTTTTTGCTCTGACATTTGCTTGCTTAACTGTATTTATTACTCTGCTGTTATCAGTAAGTGGTTAATCAAAAGTACAGGTAGGCCACAAATTATCTACGAGTCCTTACATTTCTGAGGGGCTGTGAGTGCACAAAGCCTTCCTGAAAGATGTAAAACTGGGACGAGTGCCAAAACTAGTCAGCTCTCATGCCAAATTTTTTTAATGAATGAAGCAACACAGAGAGTTATAATAGAAGATGTAGCTGTGGGTTTTTGGTTTTGTTGATAGAGACAGTGCAATTGTAGAGTCTGCAAAAAAGAAAACACGGCAAGAGAAACACAATAGTGTTTGTGCAGCGCCCACTTACACATCACAGACCAAACTTTCTCTAAAGACTGCAATAGCTTAAGTGCATTTCATGCCAGTTTTGATTAGCTCTACTTTTCTACTGCAGCACATGCACAGGTCTGTTCATGTGTATGGCAGTCAAAGCTGCATTCAAGAAAATCAACTTTTCATTGAGTATTCATTAAGTGACTGCACCCTTTCTCTAATCAAACCTCATTGCAGTTTATATATTACAAATTAACAAGAAAAGTGAAGTATGTTGTTTGAGTATTACATTTATGTGCCGCAAGGTGTGCTCATCACAAAAATAGTATCAACGAACTCAGATCCTGCTGAAGACTTGCGCTGTATGATATGTGACTATGATTACAATGTGCCAAGCAAAGTTGTTATCAACCTACAGCCCCCGCTTTCTGTTTTATTCATTTATTTTTTATGATGTAGCTGATACAGGTAAATAGGGTGATTGTAGATGATGGCAATGCTGTTTATTCCGTTTACACTAAACCATAACCCTGAGAATTTTTACGCGCATGGGATGTGACAACAGAAAAAGATTTTGCTTTCCATGCTGTGTGGATATTTCTCACATTTTCTGAGTTTGCTGTGTCATTGTAATGGAAAACACAGTAAGTTGTACAAGTTATCAAAGTTTGTAATACTGTTAAGCCATCTCTTGTTTTTCACGCAGGTGGTATGTTTGTAATACTAATAAATGTTTCTATATTTAGAATGTCAACAGAAAAACAAAGTTTATACATTTTGAAACTGTCCTCGGATACTTGTCAAAAAGCAGTGTGTTTGTTTTTTTGGGGTAAATTTTAAGTTGAGTCAGTTGTATCCTCTTGAACACATTTGGTTGTAAAAGTAACCAATGATTAATTGCTTCTTGTAACGAGATTATACATGTTTCAATTTTGTTTCAATCTTGCATTATAAAGTTAAGTAATTTAATTGAGGTTAAGTTTCTTAGTTCTTTTATCTATAAGAATGCAAATAATTTCAAAGTATGAGACTACACAGTACATAGTGCAATTGTATTGTATTTCCAAATGTTTTTAGTCTATTATAGTGTAAGTTGTTAAATGATCTTAACCAGTGTAAAATATATCAGGTGCCACCTGAAAAACACTGTCAAATCTAGAACGAAATAGGCCTTTATGTTTTGGGTGAGCTGAACATGAAAGATGCTGTAAAATAAAAACAAAAGTTATATTAAGAAGACTGATTACTGCCTATATTAGCTGAAAAAACAAAACAAACTAAAACTAAAGTTATATTAGTGAGTCAAACATATAGCCTGAACTCCAAAACTGAATCTTCAAAATGTTCCAATCTGACCTGCCAGCAAAATGTGAAAACTGTAGGGAAAGAGGGCATGCATTTTGGACCTTTTACTGTGCTTTGCCGCATAATGCATGGTGTTGCAAGATGTTAAAAATCGAATCGTGAAAATGGTTGTCCAAATTGTTACTTTCACTGGGCCAAAGATTTCAATTATCATCACTTTTACAAACCTCTTAGTGACAAAGATATTACCTGCCTTTTCATATCACACAAGTAAGATGTTTGAGCCAAGGGGTCATAAGTTATATTATATGGTAAGTTACACGATATATTAGCCATGCAGTCTGCTTTTACCAACGCTTGTCATTCTAAAGAGCTCTTTGAATTGAGTTTGGTACTGTAATAGGATGCTACCAATGCAACAAGTCTGTTCGTTAAACTTCTTTCTCCCTAGATGCCAAGGGCATGTCTAGAGGGGGGTCATGGGGTGGCACCATACCCCATTTATATTTACTCAAGTACTTTACTGAGGTTCAGGTTTAATATACTTGTACTTAATGTAAGTATCCTACTTTCTGCTTATATGACACTGTATTTTAGGTGCAAATGTTATATCTTTAGTTTTTTTATTATTTGAAGATTATTTCTATTATTAAGCCTATAGGTCAAGCAAACTAAAAATATGGAAGAAATTAAATACATCAACAGCTGGAACATGAATCAACAGTGGACCAGTAATTATGATATACAGTTACTGTAGTAGTTTGGTCTAAACACATTCAGAAATTCTAATTCAATTCTATATAATGTGTACCCTTACTTTAGGGTTTTTTTTTTCAAACTATATTTTCATTATGAAACTAGCGCACTATTAAGCTGCTTGTGTAAAAGATTCTAAAGTTTTTTTTCCACTTTGCAAAACATTTATTGAACACAATTTCCTGACCTATGCCATCACATTTAAAAAACCTGGGAACATGCCTGCTCCTCTGGCATTAACATCAGAACAAAACTGTGCGTTGGGAGCTTCGTGGTATGGGTTTCTACAGCCTAGTAGCCCCTGTAGGTGTAAACTGTACGTTTTTTCCATGTAGTTAAAGCAGAAAAACGGAGACCTGTTAAAAAAATGCACTTACTGTTTTGTTTTGTTTTTTAAAGATTTCTATGTCTATTCATTTGTTTTCAAATGGAATATACTTGAACTTCTTTACACCAAAAGAAAGCAAGAATTTTGAGGTGTTTTATGAGCTGTTGTGCAATGGTTTTATTATTTTGGCTCAACTGAGATAGTTTGGGATGTGCAGGGCACCTTTATTATAGAACCATGTTTTTCAAATTAGAGGTTTGGTTCCATTGAGGATTCCTGAGGATTTCTTTCACTGTTTGTTTTGTTCTTTCACTTAGATGTGCTAAAATGACCCCCCGTCCAGGCAATTTCCTGAATTCAGCACGCATATAGTTTTTTTTTCTTTAAAGGTGCCTTCGAATATGAAACCTCAAACCACGATTTTCGCACGAAAAGCTTTATGTACTCGCACTAGAAGGAGAAGCATACTGTATCAACATTTGCATTTCCGCCTGAGTCCTGTGACTTATCAGGTGGTTGCTGAGCGTCAGGAGGAGGAGGAGGAGTGAAAAGGAGAATTAGAAAGTTGGGGGGGAAACTCGAGTACTTTCTATTGCATCTGGTCTTCAGCTGTAACATCGGCCTAGTCCTCCGTCGCTCCTCACAGGACACCTATATGAGCGAGAAAGCAGAGGTTGCCTGAGTTTTGAGAACATCTGTCAGTCTCAGCATGGCCGGGGGCTCGGTGTCCGAGTGCAAGGAGTACTTGTTTAAAGTGCTGGTGATCGGAGAACTAGGTGTGGGCAAAACCAGCATCATCAAACGCTACGTTCACCAACTTTTCTCGCAACACTACAGGGCGACGATCGGGGTCGACTTTGCACTCAAAGTTATCAACTGGGACAGCAAAACGCTGGTCAGATTACAGTTGTGGGATATCGCAGGTAAGGACACGCTCGCTGACGTCATTATAATTACGTTTGAATAATGGATCCGGTGTTTTTGGAGCCACGGGTACCAAATCTAACTTTTCTGTGCGTCACGTGTCACATTGGGGAAGTTTCACTTGAGCACGCCTCATCGAGAGTTCAGAGATATGTTTTTATCAGAAAATGATTTAAGCTGATAATAACACTCAACCAGAAATGCAGATTTTTATTTATTTATTTTGCAAACAGTAACTTTTTTAACCCCCAGATGGCCACGAATTCAACGGAGCATGGTGGGAATTTCCAGCACAAAAGACCAGTTGAGCACGTCTGCTGCTGTCTTGCCCACTTTATGATCACAGCAGCTCATAATTGTCAGTGGAATGTAGGTCACGTTGTTATTATCGACTAAGCCCCGCCTCGCTAAACTGGCCATCATATTCTGGTGTAATTCTCACCACGGCTTACAAGTATCTTTTGTTAAACTAGTCACAGTATCCTATCACTGTTACCGTCCTGTCATCCAAACGGCCTGGCTTTCTGTTTCCGAGAAGATTTCAGTAAACTTAAGTAACTTGGCACACAGGCCAACCTGTGCATTCCAGCAGCTTGAGTAAGCAAGCTGAGAGGAATCAGAGCAGTGTAAATACAAGTTTCCTGCATGCAGGCGGCACTGCTCAGACTCCCAGTGTTTGTCATCTCCAGGCACAGAAATATCACACTGTAAACAAAGGAGTCTGAGAATGACGTGCTTGAAAGGACAGATGAGAGAGAGGAAGTGAGCAAAAAAGACCGACCTTCAAAACTCAAGCAGGAGCCAGGCTGACAGGTACAGTCTACGTTGCACTTCAGTCAGAGGGAGTGAGGGTGTGATGTGACGTGGGTTAGGGGTCTCTGCACTGTCCCATTAGCCTCTATCTTTTCATGTTTGATCTCGGTGCCAAAAATCCATCTGACACTGGGGCTTTTGGAATTCAGAACTGTGCTGACTGCGTTGTTACTCCCAGCTCTAATTTGTGATGGTTATCTTTGTGTTGAACCTAATGAGATCATGTGACTTAAGGGCCATTAGGCTGTGTGCCATCGTGGAAGTGTCAAATTTTAGGGCATATTTTAGAAATTTTACAGTATTTATAAAAGGCAAGTTATGAACTGAGGCGGTTTATAAATGGGAAAAAAATAATTTCTCTTTTTTTTATCAGTAGTGAAACAATCATGATCATGAATCATGAACATATGATGAATCAATCATGAACATATTCACACTGTTCAAGAATGGCAAGGCAAATAGGGCTGTAGTTATTTTGTCTTTTTTCATATTAATTGACTATTTATTGGAAAAATAAATACTTGATTAAAAAACTGTCCAAAGAAGGTGACAAAATTAGGTTTTATTGGAGTTTAAGCCCAGATGATCACCATAAAGGTTTAAAAAAGCAAACAAATACTCAACGGCCTGAGCCGCTGTTGCCTAAGAAATTATTTCAGTATCCATCAAAGTTGCAAATTCTGTTCCTGACATTTTTTTAAGATAGATAAGATTGCAGAGTTTGGTGTTTCTGACAGTCTTGTTGCTAAAATGCAGTTTCAGAGTTGGAGAGTTTAGTTAATGTGCTCCTTTTTTTATTTATTTATTTATTTTTTAAAGGCTAATCACAGAGCTTTTAAAGACCAGGATAAGGTGAGCTCTATAAAGTAGTCTAAAGAGACAAAATTTCCATGTGCTGTGGGTAAAGCAGAAGATTTCCAATGAGAAAAGTGGGGTGCAAAAATCAACACTGGCTTGCTTTAGTCTATATGCCATACTTCCATAATGGAAGGGAGTTTGAAGCAGGGCAAATTCTGGGAGTAAGTGTTTCTACTACTATTCTGATAGTCTTGGATAAAAAAGGTTGTTAGCTTCTCATCTAACTGTGTTTTTACTGTTGTTGTCAGTCTTAAGTTAGATGCACTGGGTTAAAGCCATTGTGGCTTGATTACAGATTTTTAAAGAAGTGTAAAACAGGACTTATATAACCTATACCTCAAAGGAATTTTTGGTCACTGTGTTTGTTCCTCATCTTGGTTCTTGGTTCACAGCCTGCCATACTGCTTTGATGAGTTTAAGTGCTGGATTAGTATCACATTGTTGGATTAGTACAGTTATAGTGAACAATAAGACAAAAATATAAACATAATTTTAGTGACCAAACAGTGTTTCAAGGGTTTTAAAATGTCTGTCTGGTTATTATATACATTTTTCATAATTTGAAAAAACACTCCCTGCCTCTAGATACGTTCTATTCTTACTTTTCGGCGGGGTTGAGCAGGTCCTTCCTCTCCCTCAATCAAACAAAGCTCATATGCTGAGACAGATCAGGACAGATGGTTAGAAGACTGTTTTTATTTTATTTATTCCATCGCTTACAGCAGTGACAGAAAGGGGGCGAACATTTGGGTGTCGGGAGGAGTCGTCACAACAACTTGCATGTCTGTCACAGAGTGAGTGACAGTGTGGGCTCAAGTTCCCCACCGTCACTTGGGCCCTGACAGCACAAGCTCAGTGTGCAGGGGCATCTGTGACTGAGCGCCAGGAAGTGCTGTCTGCCTGTCACAGGCCGACAGCACTTGATTAGAGGCTCTGCGAGGGTAAATAAAACCCTGACACACATGCACACACACACACTCACTCTTTGATAGGCTGATATCATTAATTGAGACAGGGGAACATGCCAGCATAGATTAGGGAAGGTGTGTGGATGTGGATGGTCTCACCAGGTAGGACGACTCTGTTATTAAACTGCATTATTCACACCTACACCAAGGCCTGCCTTGAGGACACTTTGAGGATAAAATAAGTAACGACACGTGGGTGTAAAAGCTAAAAGCTCGAGGTGTAGTTGCCAAGTCATTAAGACCATTAATGAATGGCCATTAAGCCATTTAATGTACAGAAAAGGAGGAGGAATAATCATCTTGGCAACACTGAAAGCAACTTCAGAGCTTCTTTGTCTTTTACCGACCTCACTAGTGATTACAGTGTAGGAGGAATAACAGTAATCAGAGGACTGTACAACATCGGGGAAGTCAGTGTGAACCATGCAGGTTTCCCACCCCTTTTCCACTCACAATTGCTACTCTCTCTTGGATTTACTCAAGCCAGTGGACACAATGATTACCACTATGGCATAGAGTGAAAAGGCCTGCACCTTAAAGGCTCAAACATTGAAGTGATGAACGGTTTCACATTAATGGGATGTGTGCAGTGGCTCCTATTGCAGTCCAAACTTTTTGTCCCATTAGGATCCCTCATTTTACCTTAAATTTTTATACCTCAGTGATCAACTTCTTTTTATCTCTTAGCGCTGCCACTTTCTAACAGGGTTCGAAAAAGTAGACGCTACCCAAGACGAGGTTCCAACACAGGTAAACTAAGGAAGAATGAGAAGTCAAATTTTTAATGTCTTTTGCAAAAATACCCCCAAACTGAAGTGTTCTGTACAAAGGCACCAGTCTGTAATAAGAGGCTCTTATCTATTTGTTTGCACATGAGCCAAAAAGGCTGGCGAGGAGCTGTAACAGATTTGAGGATTTGACACATGATGTTTATGTTATCAGTAATTTGAAGATGTTTTTTTTTTTTTTTTTGTCCTCAGCAGTCCCTCATTTGGATTACAAATAACAAGAAAACGGCGAAAAGAAATCACAGTTTTCATTACTAAAAGTGTTTTCTTTTTCAGTCGCCCATTGTGTTTGATTTGACACTCAAAACTTAATGATATGACATTAAGCATATTGAGAAAAACATATACCCGTGATCAAAATATGTAATGTTCCCAAACATTTACGCAACTGATTAATTTGCTATCAAAACAGTTGCTGATTAATTTTCTGTCAGTGGTCTAAAAGATTCATCTTCTTGCTGTTTGTGCTCTACTCGTAAACGACCGAATGAAGCCAAATCACCGCCAAGCAATTTAGCTCCTTTTGCCAAGTATGACAGTGCATACTAAATGTGACACTGAGACGTTTTCAAGCACACAGTGTGGCAAGCAGCGCAGCCATCGACAGAAATGGAAGCGAAGGCAGAAAAACACAATGTACCGGTAGGTGAGAAATGAAAGGCAATACCAAATGTAAGTGTCTTTATAAGGTGTTGGACAACTTCAAGGTGCCAGAACAGCTTTGGTGGTTTTCGGCATATCTTCACACATCTAAAGTCTAAACTCTCTTGGACAAGCTGAGCACCATTCTTCCAAAATGGAAAAAAAAACAAAACCAAAAAACGATCGCATTTGGTGTTTTCATGATGAAGAGCAGTGCCTCACACCTAAAGCTTTTAGTTTCCAATTGGGTGTCCAGATGCAAATCCTGTAATATGTGATTCACCTTTATTTTCACACTATTTGCTGCTCTGTTTTCGGACATCTGGATTTGTTGTGTTTCTCCACTTGTTTGCCCAGGTTTTCCTTTAATATGCTTATCTGTTAGTATAATAACGGGAATAAATCTGATGCTTGTCACCAAATGTATATCTTAAGTACATCCTCAGTCCTTAGATTGATTAAGGATTCGGCCACCTGGACCTAGAGGCCAGTCATTGACAGCCTGGCAACCGCTGGTCGATAGGGAACAGTGTGTACTCTGGGATCAGAGAAAGACTTTCTAACCACTTGCTAAGTGGAAGTGACTGAATTTGTGACACACAACACAAACAGAAACAGAGACCATTTACCTTCAAAGTAAAAACGTAGCCTTTTGAAATGTTTGGTTGCAGCAGTAAGCTGCAGACATTTTGGTCACTTTTTTGTGTATTCTTGCCACCAACAATAGAGGTTAAGACCAAGAAACCTCTCCCTACTCGTTCTAGAAAGTTGCACAGATTCCCACAGGGCTGTCAGCGGCAGTAGCACTGTAATTATGAATTAAATTTCCAAATTAAGGTGCACATAAAAACCTTTTAGCTGAAAGTGAGGAGGAAAAAAAGGCTGTGGATTTACCCTCAGCTCAGACTGTTCAGTGCTAAAGGCTGTAGTAAGCTGTAGTAAGTCATGTCTCACATGCTGCTCTGAGGAATTTGAACGTGCCAGTCATGTGTTACGCTCTTTTGAAACTCATGCTGAAGACTACCTTCGTGACTGGGCCCGATGTTGCTACTTAAGTGTTGATGGGGGAGTGTGTGGGGAAGTTTTGCAGCCAGTTGCTTCCTAACAGCAGACGGTGACTGCTGCTGTTGTTACTGCCATGTCTGGCTTGGACAGTTTCTATGGTAACCCACCCACAGGATAGCAATATCTACGAATGTAGAGGAAACTAGGGTTGCTAGGGCTTTGGATAATGATGAGACTTAGCTTTATTTCAATCTCTCCCACACAGCAAACAGAAATGATACAGTGAATGTAACTAAACCATTTCATTTTCATCAAGTACTTCTGTAACTGAAAATTTATGAAGATTTCATAAGCGGAGTGTCTAACTGCACTTGAGGTCATGCACCAGTATTTATCAGTGTGGTCGACTGAATTAGACCAACCCCGTTTAAAGCCCTTGAAATTCAACAAAGTTAATTTTTTCTACGGCTAGATTTAGTTTTCCACTTCTCTTGAGTTTTCAAGGCTGTTGCCTAATATTGTGCATTTGCTGCAGAAGCACACACCTTCGTTCTTTCCTGATCTCTCATGCTCCTCTGTGGCATTATCTGAGTAAATATGCAATTGTTCTTACAGCTCAATCCATTCCCATGTTTTTCTGCTGATTGGGTTCGGAACATATGATACTCATTACTGCTTTTAATGTAATTAAATTTGTCCTTATGTTTTTAATAGTAAAATGTCCTTGAAAATTGCTTTTACAGGAAAGTAAAGCAGCTAGATAGATGGACCTCGGATTGAAAATCACTAGTCCGTATCCATTTTGAATTTTGTTTCATATAAAAATGTATACATTGAAAACTACAATACTTTCCTGCATTTTATATACCAAAAAATAAGCTGATTAAGAAAATAAAATCATGAGATTTACAGAAAATGTAGGTAGCGTTTATATCATTAATTAAACTTTAGACCAGAGAAAGGGACAGAGTGTGCACAGGGTGTAGTTTTTTTTCTAAGGTGTAAATGCATTTTGAAGCAGAATAATTAAAAGAACTTAAAAGAACTGTGACACTGCAAAGGTCAGGCATCACAGGATTTGCTTTAAATTTAAGGTTAGTGACTTGTAGTTGTTCCAGAGTGTAGTGGTTTACACATTTGCCAGACAAGTGAAACATCCTGGAAGGAGACACAAACCTTTTGAATCATGAAGGGCATCTGGCATAAAAATCTGCCAAATCAAATATTTGGAGCAGCTGAAACTACTTAAGGTTACCTAAGGTTAGTGACTCATATGGGAAAAACCACAGCAACTTGGGAATGCCCTAAAAAGCAAAAAAAAAAAAACCCAAACAAACAAAAAACCCTTAATCAATCGTATGACAGCCGGGTATGTGGAGCAACTAGACAGCAGATGAATTATCTGAAAGGTTAGTGAGTTGTATGGGGAAACCTTGGGGATACCCAAAAAACTTCTAATCCAGTTTCTGACAGTTCAGCATGTAAGGTATGTGTGAGTGTCTGCTTATTGTGCAACTTTTTTTCTTTTTTTTTTTTTCCAAATTCAAGATGGAATCATAAGACATAAATTCTTCAGGGCAGTGTTACAATTCTCCCCTGTAAGCAGGTACGAAGAATGTTTTCAGGATTTTTTTTTTTTTTTCCAGATCTTGTCTGTTTTTGGAGGAGATTGGATTTATTTTAAATATGCTGTTGTTATACTGTTCCCTAATCACAAAATTCTGTTTTTTTTAGTAATTTGAATAAAACATGCTCTACTATATTTAAAATCAACTAATACAGATGCAAATATTTGTAAATATCCAAATTAATCCGTGGTCAGTATTGTTCTGTCACTCCATTTGAGCAAAATCATACGTCTTCCTATAATACCTTGCAATGAATAAAAAGAAAAGAGGCCTTAAAAATTATTAAGCCAGTACTTTCGTCTATATTTTGCCCTTGCCTTTGCTATCCTTGATGTATGAGCTTTACAAGGCTTGGAAATGAAAGCCTTATTTCAGCCTATCGGCTCTTTATCCCACTGTGTCGTGTCTCTGGTGAATTCACCTGGGGTTATATCAGCTAAAATTAGACTCTCAATTATGAGCAATTACCGTCAGGCCTGTGGGCCCCACAGTGTATTCACTCTCTTGCTCACACCCGCACTGCGCCACGCCACTCCAGTTTATTGCGTGACTGGGTAAGTACAGTAAAGTGAAAGTATGCTGGGTAAAGCTTTGCTCGCACTTCCTCAATCTCATTTTTGCTTCATTATTTGTTTGTGACTCAATAATAATAAAGACTGCAAATTGTCTAACACGCTGAACACTTGGAACTTTCCCTGGAGCAGTGTAGCATAGATATGTGCTAAATCCATCACATGTTATCTCAAGCTTATGGTGGCCTGCTGTAATTGCAGACACTCGATCGAAATATGATAAATGAGCAGGTGCTTTAAAGGTTTCATTTGTGGTAATATGCTAAGTAACTATACCTCTGGGGGTGACCCAATATTTGAATAGTTAGTTAAACATAGCATATGGACTAAAATGTCCTCAGCAGCACCAGCAGCAGTTCATGTGATTACAAAGGCGTAACAAAGTTCAAACTGGGTGCTGTTGCAAATTTGTCCCCATTAGAAAATTAAAAGACCTGTGTTTTTATTACATGCAAGGGCATTTAAGAGCCAGGACCTCTTAGTGGAGCTGATATTATCTTACAAAATCGTACAACTGGGAACCATATGCAAGAGAGCGTGTGTCCGAGAAACTGTTCACATAGAGATAAGATGGATATGATTTAAAAAGTAGGAAAGCAAACATCCTTATCTAAGTTTTGACGCTAAAGTGCTTTTGTTATATCTGGTAAATTTTAAACCACGGGCTCTTGACAGTAAAAAGATTAATTCCGTGGAGGAATCTCCAAAGCCGTATGTTTAAAAAGGGAGCTCATGCTTTTGCTCAGTCCTGTTAGCTACTAGTGGTTTTAGGTTAGCACAGTACTGACACACTGCACTGAAATATTTAGACTGGCTCATTTAATGAGTGGGAACTAAAGCCTTGTAACATTTTTTTTAACCTAACAGACCATATAGATATATGAGAGAGAGAGAGAAATTGACAGCGTAAGTGTTATTTTGAATGTGATGTAGTGATGCTGGTATTTAACTCATCTCTGCTCTATTGCTCTGCTGAACAAGGACACTTGTCTGCTGAAACATCAGTGCTTTCCATGCATAAACAATTCAAATAGAGCCATGTCCTACTTTCATTTTTTTTAAATTATTGCCGACAATTGTCTGATCCTACTAACAACCCAGCACCTGATACAGTTCATTGCAATGAATCAAGAAAACTTGCACACCCATTGAAGCAAAAGCCTATAACAATGACCATGTGGAGGTTTTTCTTGATCTTCATATTAACTGTTGCAACGTAACTTCTGATTAGTAGGTGACGTACTCTACCTCCTAAGCTACAGCCACCCAATTTTGTGCACTCCTTATTATTTTATTATTATTATTATTATTATTATAGTCAATATATTCCTGGCCTATCGGGACTGTCCAGAAATATGAAGTATCACAAGTCCCAACCCTGCTGCTACTGCTAACTTCTGGAGGTTGCTTTGCTCACGAGCTTGTAGTATTAAAAAAAATCTGAGCCCTTCATCCATCACTCCCATCCAAGTTCTCCACTGCTTGACTTCCCACAAAAGACCCTAAAGATGAACCATTAATGATGTGGCAACCCCTTAATTCTTACAGAGACATTTTGGGAAAGTGATTGAGAAGTAAGGTTATATAGTTCCTAAGTTGGGTAAGACAGTTTTGGTATTTCAGCTGCTTGATAATTCTACACACTATGGATGTGTAACACTTGTATGTTCCCTGGGAAAAAGCCTTTTCCTTTGTACAACTTTGGGGATGTGATTTAAAAACATTTTAGAGTGAACAAGTGCTTTATATGTGTTGAACTCCCTGCACACCTGAACTAAAGTTAAATAACAAAGGAAGGTTAAAGCATGTAATTCAGTTCCTGGTATTATTTACTTACCCCCGGGGAATATTTCCTCTTTAAAGTTTCATTTTAAATGTGCAAATAAGAAAATGGAAGTGCTTAAGTACTGAGGTTTCAGTTATAATTGCAGTTATTCTATGAAACCGTAAACATTTCCATGATGTGTTGACATTAAAAAATCTACTGCACTCAGCATAAAATCTGTATTTTTAATAGTTAGTTGATTTAAGTATATTGATCTGTAATAAAACAAAAGGAAGTAGTTGGTTCTCTCACTGGTTGTAAAACTCTTAATGAACTGGAGTGACAGCTGATCTGAGAAATGTAGCAAACTGCCTAAAAGTGATTCAGATTGATGGTGACACACCTTATACTGCTGGTAATTTCCCTTGCTTTGCCTTGGTGAAATATCACCTCAGATTGTCTCAGAGAATGGTCTTATTATAGTGGCAGATTACTTCTGTCATTCATAGTGTGTGTGGATTAAACCCATGGCAAATTAGAAAAAAAGTAGGTCAAATGGTAACCATCTCTATCCTCGTCATTTTTGGCCACATTTAGAGAGGAAATGATTTCATTTCTCACCAAGTTGTTACAAATTGGAGTAAGAAATGATGAGTCCAAGCACTAAATATTTATTTCCTCAGCTACTGTTTGGCTTTCATTTCAGGTGATTTATCACGTGTCTTTGCAGGGTCCACAGATCCACTTTTTTTTTTCTCTCTCACAAACTCCAAACCATATTATTGATCTTTTAGTTGATTTTAGCTGTTTTGGGAAAACTCTGTATTTACCGTTCCATTCTTTTCCCACCACTCAGGTCAAGAGCGATTTGGGAACATGACGCGGGTGTACTACAAAGAAGCCGTGGGGGCGTTTGTGGTGTTCGATGTAACAAGGGGCTCCACATTTGACGCTGTGTCTAAGTGGAAGCATGACCTAGACAGTAAGGTGAAGCTGGCTAATGGCAACCCCATCCCCTCAGTGCTGCTTGCCAATAAATGTGACCAGAAGAAAGAGAACTCCAACAACACAGCTCTAATGGAGAATTTCTGCAAAGAAACTGGCTTTTTGGGCTGGTTTGAAACCTCGGCTAAGGTGAGAACATGCCAGTGGACAAACATGTATAAAAAAGCTGTTTAATTTTATATGCATTCCTCTTTAGAGCTGGCTAACACTCTTCTCTTTAAATTTGTGTCCTCTGATGTTTATTCTGCACTTTAAACCATCGTACAGCAGCATGAAATGAAAAGTTAAGGCTCATAATAATGCAGGCTGAAATATTTCCTTTAAAGTCAACTGAGTCATTGTTAAACATGATTAGTGCTGGATTCAAATCACATTTTACACATGAATGTGACTTGTGTTTGATAACAGCTTTGCAGTGCTCATGTAGCAAAGTCAGAATAAAAGGAGATACTCTTTTACTGAATAGATTTTTTTAAAAACCATTGTTGGCAGACAGGAAATCCTCAAAAGTTATCCTAAAGAGAAGTGAGACATCTTCTGTGTAGCATAATCACATTGGGTTGACTGTAGTTATTGTGAAATTCTTACATGTTCTTGTGGTTTTGTCAGAAGCCCATTCAGCAGCTGTTGACGTTAGCATTTTTGATTCAAAGTTCAGTGTTACATATGGAGGCTTGTAAGTAATTTGCATTAGATTAGACTTAAGGGCTGCAATGTGTTTAATGACTTAAAAATGACCAAATACATTGGCGCTGTCTTTAAATTGTACAAACAATGAAGTTTTTTTTTTTCATTTTAAAAAAAGACAATCATCAATCCAGCTGTCTTTGGCATGCATGCATGCATGCACAATATCCGGTGAAAAATTTGTTGGACAGCTGGTGTGATAAGGTATCACATGACAGTAATGGATGTTGCAGCCCAGAGCTGCAAGGATTAGAGGGATAAAGGTTTGAATGATAATGTTTTGTAGTGTTCCTTCTTAACTTGGGCCATGGTGTCACTGGTTTGCTATTACTATCTTGAGATTGCTGCCCTCTTGCACTTGCTTTGTAAGCTAATTCTCATCTCTCTCTTCTACACACTTTATTTTAAAGTACCCACATCCTACCGCTTGGAGCTATATTAATGTTAATTTGTTTGTTCTCTACACCCGTATATGGGACTGTGGTCAAATAGCTCATTGCTTTGTGGTTACCCGTTATCCACGTAGAATGAGAGGAAAATTCAGAAAAGCTCATACTTTGCATGTCAAAGTTTATAAAAATCTTATAACTCTTTGAAAGTGGATAGGAAATAGGGCCTTTAAAAGATAAATTAAGAAATTTGATGAATAAAAAATGATGGGCTGATTAATTGAATCATTACTGGTAATGAATTAACTTATAAACTGTTCCTATAGGTATAATATTTCAGTCTGAAATAAAGTGTAGTGCTAAAGTTAGTTGTGCTAAAAGTACTTTAAATTTGTTCAAATCTGTTTAGTTCCATGCCTCAGTTGTTAATACATGATGTAGAACTTTGGTTTGTGATCATGAATATTCTATATTTTAAGACTCCAGGGAGACCTCTTTTTTTTTTTTTCTCCCTCAGTGAGCCTCTTACTTCTTGAAAACTTAAAAAATGACAAGGCGATAAACCAGGAAATGCCTACAGTCACGCACATGTATATTTCAAATAACAACCATCCGTTATGTTTCCATGTTGTGGAATGCTTTGATGACTCTGGAATCAGCTGTTCCCATTTAGCTCATTCTAAATAACTGTTGTTCCTGGAGCTGTGTTACGTACTGAGTCATGTGACATGTCTATGTGGGCGTGTGATGAGTGCAAAGCCAGTTCCTTTCTGTGAGTTAGTGTTTTGTGTGCCTGTCACACTTGCACTAAACTCAGCCCACAACAACCTGCGACTGGGATTCTGTTAATAAGTGCCAAACTTTCATTCTGATTCAAATGACGAAGAGCACATTTTCCCTAAGGCAGTACAAGGGAAAAATGCAAAGTCACGGTGAGCTATGAGCTATAGTGTCATCAACAACCACATGCCATTACAATTTATTAAAAGAAATGATTTTAAGACTACATTGATAGAGCCAGCATAAGTATTGTTTTTTAGCTCAGTAGGCTTTAATAGAGGCAATGCTATAAACGAATTTGCTGCATTATATTTTAAATCTTTATTTTATTTCCGTTTGCCTTTACTTGAGGTGCCCAGGCCTTTTTTGTAAACATCTTTGTTACTGTAGAGTCTGAGCAAAAGCCATAAATATTCATTACCTCTTCAACCCATGCTATGACAGCTTTGGGCCATAGTGTGAAGGACAAAGGCAAACAGTGATTTTTAGCCTGTCTCTTCTGGCCTCACTTTTGCCTTCTGTTACCCAGCTGTTGCTTTAACAGGCTGGTTCACATAAAGGGCTTTCGTGAACTTCTGAAACTGCTCTGAGCACCGTAGTGCGGCCAAGGCAGAGGAAATTTCCAGAGTCTCCAGTGATACTATGCTGTAAATGACACTTTTTTTTTTAAATATATTTTTTTTTATCACCTCTCTAATATATGCTTTGACCTTGTTATAGGACAACATCAATGTGGATGAAGCTGCACGATTCCTGGTAGAGAACATCTTGGCTAACGACAAAGGTTTGCCATATGAGGAGAGCAATGGAGACCGGATCAAACTGGACCAGGAGACTGTGGCTGCTGAGAGCAAGTCAGGCTGCTGCTAACACTCAATCCATTCACATTAGCCTCCCTTTGGCACCCATCCAGTCTGTGGCTCCTGCTCTCTATTGCAGCCTTGGAGAGGAAAAAAAAATCTATATACATATATAACACACACTGGACCAGGAAGCAAAAGAAATTTTTTTTTTGTGAGTCTTCGAAGCTCCAGGAACTTCTCTCTGCACTGATGCCCATTTGACCTGATCTGTAGTTTCTACACAGATGCATTTTATTTAGATTTCCCTTAACTGCTCCCCCTCTTGTATCTACACGACTCTTTCAGGATCTTCGGTGCTGTCTTCATGTTACGGTGCATTTCACCACCAACAACAAACCTCACCTCACTCACTCACCCCTTGTTGTTCTGACAGCCTTTGAAGGCTCAAGAGTGTATCACACTGAAGAAGGGTTCAAACTAAGCAGAACGCTGAGAAACCCAAGCTCTAAAATAACCTGTAGCCTTTGAAATTCTGTGTGTTTTCTTTGCTGTACTTTCTCTCAGCATCCTTCTGTTTATTTTCATCACCCAGCAACAAAAAAAAGTGTCTCAGAATCAACACAAGTGGACATAAATGGCCCTTAATTTTTCATCTTACAGCAGCAAACCATGTTTGTGTCTGTAGCTGTTTTCTTTTTTAGACTACCATGTAAAAAAGCAAGTAAATGGGCATCTTAGTTAAGCATTACCATATTAGAAATGTGTTGTCTTAATGCCATATTTTCTCTAAAAGTGCCTTAGTTGATTCATATTTTAATGAGGAGATGGATCACACATTTACTTTACACACAAGTATACAGCCAGACAATGAAGTATTTCAGTAATAAGAGTAATAATAAAAACTTTAATGATGGTACTAAGTGAGACAATAAAAAACCTTTCTTTGATTGTCTCTCCACTGGTATGATAGTATGTTCATGTATGTTCCAGTATACATTTTTAAATTGTGTTGAATTATGCATTGTATAACTTTGGAACCTGTGAAAAGCAGAAACAGACTACAGGGACTACACTCAGTTGTCTTTTTGGATGCTAATCTGTTGAACTGTTCAGACGAAATGCAAAGGAT
>VVHJ01032986.1:0-11640 GCA_015107715.1 Tylochromis polylepis | reverse complement strand
AAATGTTAAAACAAAAAAAAAAAAATTATTTAAAAAAAAAAATTTAAATTAAAAAAAACTTAAAAAAAAAAAAAAAAAAAAAACTTAAGACCAAAACTAGAATAAACATTTGAACAGGTCTGTGCTGTCCACTTGTGATTAACTTGTCTGCTCAACTCTATGAAATTGATTAAATGTGTTTATCTGAACTGTATACATATATAACAAGAAAACACTGTGGCAGTGTACATTACCAATCATTTATTATCAATCAATCAATCATGTTGTGTAATCTGCTGACAGATTGTGTGAATTAGTAAAGGTATTCTGTTCCATATACCTAAAGGATCGTAGCAGTATAACTATTCCTGATTATATTAATACGCTGCTTTTTCTGGCATGTAGAAATTCAAGCATGGCTGAGCTGGGATTATTCTCCTAGTAACAAATTTCTTATTGGCATTTTGAACAAGCACTAATGCTAATGCTTGTGAGGACTTGGATCTCCTCACAGGAAATTCACACTGCAATTGTTGATCAGAAGTGCTTTATTAACACTAATATTGAGAACTATATACACCACATTTTAGAAAACACTATACCCATTGTGTGAAGCTTACCTTGCAGTAATTCAAAGCACGGAGGGCTATGTTTGAAGCTGTATTTGTGAAAACTACAGCACACTTCATGTCTGTGTGTGCGTGTGTGTGTACGTGTGTGTGTGCAGGGCGCTACATGTGACTCCACTCAAGAAACAGTGTGTGATAGTCATCAGACAGGGTTCTCTCACCACCACTTGTGCTCTTCCACACACCTAGCACAGAGATCTGCCAGCTGTGAAGTCTACAAGCACCAGTGTAACTTTTTTCTTTGCCGGTACTCCAGTCTGCTTCAGCTTATTAAACTCTGCGGCATATTCTGAGTCTGTATTTTTTGGTAGTGATGCGTTGAATTTCATTCTATATCACGAAATTCTTCTTCTATATTTAATATGTACCGTTTTTCTGTGGTAGATGTGAATTAACTATCCTTAAAATTTAAATCTGTTCATCCTTCACTATAGCAACAGGAGCCGCAACTGTTCAAGGCCCCGCCCACGTTACAGCTCGGTTGCATAGCAACGCATAAACTTTCAAGAGTAGTGTGAGAAAGAGAGAGACAGAGAGGTTGATAAACAAAGGCAACCTCTGCAGGCTCTATCTCTTGTTCCTTGCTTGTCTTTGCCACTATAATGTCCAAGGCACATGCAAAGAAAAAGGAGTCATCTTCCAGCAAAGTGTCTTTATCCGACCGGCAGACAGAGTGAGTTCGGTATAATGAAAGGAGAGACATAGTTAGCGTTAGCTACCAATAGGCCACTTAAGAAGAGATGTACTTTAGAAATTACAGTATTTCTTTCACTGTCTGAGGGTAAAAGGGTACTGGTTGGGTTTAAATAATAAATCTTGGAGCTGGTTAACTTTGTTGTTAAAAACTGGCACAGAACAAATGAAGTGTGTCCTAATTTCAGAGCAGCGTCTCTAGCAGCCACTTCCTCTGAGAGCCTAGGAGGTGTGGGGAAATGCAAAGTCCCCATTTGGTCCGAGTGGAATGATGCAGAAGTCAACAGGGAGAAATGGGACTCAAACAGAGGTCCTGAAGATGGCAAGCCAACCAGGAGTCCTAGTGCTGTAAATATGGAGAGGACAATATTTAAATTTTTAAAATAATGAGTTAATTTATCATTACCAAAACTATCCTGTAAAGAATATATAATATATGTAGCTAGGGTTACATAAATTGTAAAATTTTATTAATTTATGGTTTCAGTCCTTCACATTCCCTTTCTTTCCTTTTGTATACAGCCATTTTTTGAGGATCCTGAAGGAAAGCTTCTTCTGCCTCCATGTTTAAAAGTTCACACCTGGAAGCGCCCGGCAGAGTTTATTGTTGACAAGGTAACCTTCATGCTTCTGTTTCCTGCCCGCCTTGATTTTGCACTGATGACTGCTGTTATACAAAAGGGCACCTAGACATCGGCAGTTCATTTTCATGTTCATATACCTGGCAAGGTTAACAATGATATACAGGGTCCAAAATATATGTGAAATGGGTTTACACATTTTAATTTCAGTTGACATGAAATTTTAAGACAATACCTACTTCCTTTAGCCTTTTGCGGCCGTTTGTCTTTATTGGACACTTTCTAGACTACAGGATAAATCTACTAATAAAAAAGGCAGGCTAAACCTATTTTAACTTTCTATGTTTCTTTGCCACACAGTGTGAAATGTAGATAAGGAAACATGCTCTCTAGTCACCTCCAATGAAGTTTTAATTGCATCACTCCACTTTTCTGTTACCCCCTTCTTAGTGCAGTATAGAGCAATTACTGCAGGCTTCCTGTTTTTTGAATTAGTCCTTGCCAGGTCACATGCTGCCTTTTCACTCAAGATGTCAAAATCATTTAATTAATTTCATAAAAGAGGAGCACAGGCGAATCGCAAAAGCCATCAGCCATGCAGATGGAGGCAGCAGCTCTTCTACAGCATTCTGTCTTCAGTCTGTTTCCACAGACAGTATTACTGGGTTAGCAACATTGTTTTTGGATGTGGTTTAAATTTGGTTCCTGCTTAGAGTTGCTTGCAGTTGTACAAAACAAATTTTCTATCTTGCAGCCTGCCTCATAGTCAGCTGACCCATTTATTCTTATTTAATTAGTAACATGGTAGACTCTATTAACTTGGTTGTCAAATATTCAGTGCAGACACAGTTCTGGGAGTGTCATGGTAAGGTTATACCAGTTTAGGCTCTGGGTTGAGCTGGCTGTGTAGGTCCCTTATTCTTGTGTACTTTAAATTGATGACTTTTGACCGCAGTATTGTAAAGCTATTATGTTATTACAATGAATGCTATGCACTCATGCTACAATACTCTTTATCCTGAGTGCACCTGTTTTTGTGAGTTTTCTGTGAAGATTCTCAGGCGAATAAATGTCTTTTATAATTTACCTACAGTGAAAACAATATTTTGTTTATTTCAGGCTCCCACTGTTGTTGACAATCAAATGACATTTGACCTAGTCTCCCCCAATTGTCATCTGCTTTGTAGTGAGGTTAGTATTCAATATTTGTTTTCTATTTTCCACTGACTTGTTGTTAGCCGTCATCCATCAGTGCTCGGATAGTCTAATTCTGATGTCAGCAGAGTGATGTCTGACTGACAGAAACAAATTATGTGGGGGAAAATGTAATGCCCTTTGTGAATTAAAAATCAGATGACTGAGGATTCCACTAACAGATGCAGACCGTTTTTTCCTCTCTCTTCTCCATCCCGTCTCTACTCCATGTTCCATGAAGCTGATGAGGTGGATTGTCAGCGAGATCCACATTCTTTGGATGCTGTTTAACTGCGCATCTACAGAGCGCAGGGGATGGAGACCTTGGGGGCACATCTACTCGATGTGTAAGGTGGTGAAAGGTCATGTGCCACTTTTCAACAGCTATGGCAAATACATGGTCAGACTTTACTGGATGGTAAGGATGCATAAATGCAAACACAAACTCAGACAGCTATGGTTCAGAAGAAGCCAATTTTACTAGCTCTCCTTTACAGTGAGAAATGCTTTGGTTTGAAGTTCACGCAGAAATGCAGAACATGGTGAGAAACTTAAAACTAGAAAATTCTCTCATCACTACTTAGGAAGTCGCAACTTTATAGCAACTTTTTGTTACTGAATCTTTTTTAAATAGGCATAGCTGGATGGCAAAAAATTGCATTACATTCTTTAACAGACCTCAGGATGTAGCACATGAGTGGGGAGTGGTAACGGACTGATGGGTGATGTAGGGGGGGGAGGGATGAGAAAGCCTTATCCTCTCAGAGCTCAAATCAATCAGTCTCGCTGCTGTGCCAAAAGTGGCTGGGCTTCATACATTGCCTGATGAATAGATAAGGCTTAACAGGAGTCAGCTGCTTCTCACAGAGCAAAGCTCAAGTTTGATAACTACACTTAGTAAAACCCTGAGAGCAGGCACAGACTGTGAGGATTTTTTGCATGATAGCGTTGTTCAGTTTCATTATGTGTAAGTGTAACGACTTCACAGATTTAAAATCATCATCGCACAGGAACACATCCTGAGAGCTTCCATAGGATCTCTCTATGGCAGACCTTGCATCTTTGTGTCTTTTCAGAGGGAGAGACAATTTGGGTCAACAAGAGAGTGAAAAAGACAGAGTGATATTGTTCTGTGACTGTGACACTGTGACTCTTGCCTTGACAAACAAGAATGACATGGTTGTAGGCAGCCGTCCCTGTGCCAACCATAGCACGCTAGCAGATGGTTGTTGAGATGGCATTAAGCACCCACCCCCCATCACCCTCTTCCCATTTCCTTCTCTGTTTTCCGTTAAAAGCTGCTCCTTTTCTCTCTGTCATGTGATTCTTTGTGGTTCCGCGCCTATATTTTTCACGAATAATTTCTTCACACTGTATGGATCCTGTCAACACTGCTTTCCCATTCCTGCTTTTCTTGATCTCTCCTATAATTTCCTCATTGCACTGTATTTTCATCCATTTCATCCATCGGTCCTTCTCTAGGCAATGGTTTGATGAGAAAAGGGTAGAACAAGTGAGAAATGGTATATTTGTTCGACCTCTGTGTGGGTTTGCATTGCTTGGGTACACTGTACTGACAGATAAGGAGAGCTGCAGATGTGATTATTACCTGCTTTTCTGCTTTTCCTTACAAGCAGCGTGAAACTCCCTCAGATGGCCTCCAGATAGACCACAACACAGATAATGGCTTAAGACACAAGCATAATGGTGGCAAATGCTAGGAGAAATGTGGGACAGCAATACCAAAAGGCTGTCCTATCCTGAAGATGCGACCCCAGTTCCAAAAAAGTTGTGACACTGTGTAGTCCAAAAATATGTACTGTATAAAATAACAAAATAATCTGCCAGATAATCCCCCAAACAACACAAATCGGTGGTTTAGCCCTCTTATTTGAGGAGTACTCATTGTTACGTTGGTTTTTTTCACTGTCTTTTCCTTCCTTCTTGCTTTTTTCAGGGTTGTTGGAGGAAGATATTAGTGGATGATTTTATGCCATTTGATGAGGACAATAATCTGCTTCTCCCTGCCTCTACCTGTCAGTCAGAGTTATGGCCAATGCTGCTGGCTAAAGCGCTTATTAAAGTGGCAAACACAAAGTGAGTTAACATATGTTCAGACAGAAACTTTATAAGTATTTTAGTACTACCCCAAGGAGCTGGGTAAATAATTTATAATCCTAATGTAATGCTGCTTTAGAATAGACCTTGGTTTTTTTTGTAAGTAGCAGTGAATAAGACCAGTGTAAAAATACATCACACAGTATGCACCCTACACTAAACCTACTTTACTTCAGCAGGTTTACTGTACAGTGTTAAATTTTAATTTATTTCAATAAATATATATGGTGATAAACTTTATATGCATGAAAAATGGAACAAGTCATTAAATCTGCTCACTTATTTTTTTGTTGTTGTTGTTATTTCCTCCCCATCTAAGTGTATTGTAGATGTTTTAATGGTTCCAATTTTTACTGTGAAACTTGGTTTCAGGACGTTAATCCCTAAGCTGGCAAACATACGTGTATTGCCCACATTTGTTGAAGCAATTTGAAGCTTACACACATGCACAAGAACCCCCGCAAAGTGCCATTTGCTGACTTGGCCGCACCTTCCCATGACTTATCCTGTGTATTTGCCATGGGTGTAATTTGACGGTGTAATTTGGTAATTTGTAATGGGGCTGTTCTGTTGTCTCTAGAAGGTCGAGACATAAATGTTTCCGCTAGGGCAGGAAATAAAGGAGTCTTCCTCATAATAATAATAATAATTTATAAGACATAGACATGTGCTATATTAAAACCTAACTAACCTGTTCAGGTGTTGGCCACTGCTTTTCGGAAAAAGCATTTATCATTTTTTTGGTGAAAAGCTGAATTTGAGGGCTCTTTCACTTTGGTGCTGAGCAGCATTTTTGGCAGGATTATAGACTGTGGCATTACCATTTAACTTTTATGGATTTCATTTACTCGAATATAGCATGAATGTGGACTGGATGTGGACGTCATAAAATCCCAAAAGGACCAATTAAAGCAAGGGCAGCTGTCTGTTTCAACTGAAAATTGTGTGAAAAGGATACTTAATGTAGACATTCTTGCACACACACACATACTCCTCAGAATCATTTGAGCAGTAACAAGGTTTACCAACTAATGCAAATTCTAAAATGCTGAATGTAGCCTGAACCTAAATTCTCGATATTCTTAATATGTAGTAAAAAAACTGTATTATGAAAATGCCCAGGTCAGGATAATAGTCTTATAGGTTTATTGACTTGTGACTCTTAGAATACTACTAGGTATCAATGACCTTTGTTGTCCTATTTGATGTAATTCAAAGCATGATGGGAATTTAAGTACACGATCTAAACACACAGTTCTTTACTATGTTTGAAAACAGAAAGAGACATTCAATATTTCTTCTCAGTTAACAGCATTCTCATGATTTAACCACCCTATCACCAATCATATTAAACACTTATTTCCCGCATTGAAACCATCACCTCACATGATCTGTTTGAGAACAGTGCCAGTGCTAAAAATGGTGGTTTGAGTAGTGTATCTGGTTTGTTGCTTTTTTTGAACAAAAGAGAAAAAAAAGGTTCTTATGTGTTTGTTTCTCAGTTTGTCAGATGTCTGCGAGGGGATGGGCGAGTTCACTTTTATCCACACCCTCACAAACTGGATTCCAGAAACTCGTCCTATAAAGTAAGGACTTATATGGTTGACAATACTTTTCGATCTACAGTATGATATCTGCTTTGCATGTTCTATATCACTTTCTGTTCAGTAAATTATATACTGACGGGATGCTTTATTAGTACACCTGTTCAACTGCTCATTAACGCAAATATGTAATCAGCCAATCACATGGAAGCAATTCAGTGCATTTAGACATGTAGATATGGTCCTGACGACCTGATTAAGCTCAAAATGAGCATCTGAATGAGGAAGAAAGGTTATTTAAGTGACTTTGAACATGGCATATTTGTTGGTGCCAAATGACCTGGTCTAAGTATTTCAAAAACTGCTGATCTACTGGAATTTTCCCACATAACCATGTGCTCCAAATGGTCAAAAAAAGAGAAACTATCCAGTGTGGAGGATATTGTCTTGGCAGACTTGACATTCAAACACAACAGCCTGCCCGAGTATTGCTGTTGACTACACCGATTACTTTGTCCACAGTGTACCCATCTTCTGCTTCCAGTTGGATAATGTGTAAACCCAAAATTATCTCAAACTGGTTTTGTGAACATGACAGTTAGTTCACTTCACTCAAATGGCCTCCACAGTCACCAGATGTCAATAGATCCAATAGAGCACCTTTGGGAGTGTGGTGGAACTGGAGATTCAGATCATGGATGAGCAGCCAGTAACTCAGCAGCAACTGATGCTGTGATGTCAATACCAAAATCTCAGAGGAATGTTTGAAGGCAAACGGGGAATCCAGTACTGGCAAAGTGTACTAATAAGGTATCCATGGGATGTACATGGAATATATGTTCCACTTACTGTGTGTCTTTGTTAACAGAGCTAATATATATATTTTTTATATATAGTTTAAGAGACGTGGCAAAATAATGCAGAAAATTGCATCTGTCCTCAGAGTTTTCCATGAAGTAAAAAGAGTGGTGCCTGAGATGGAAGGACATATGTTGTTTACTGAAGGGAGAGTGATTTCAGTGTAGCACTGCAGCTCATCAGTGATAGAGCTTTAATGGCGCAACAGTATTTGGTGGTGGAGCCAGGGAGTGTTATTCTCTGTAGCTCAGCAGGTTAGCTGTTGTTAGTGGGTCGCCTGGAGAATCTTATCAACACGTACAATAAATGAGCATGACATTTCCTTGTGCTTCAGACTGATTAATGGTACATGAAGTTGTAGTTACTTATGCACTTGCCCGCACAGAATACACAGGATCTGATATACCTCAGTTACTGCAAGGTAGAAGTTCTGACAATATAAACATAGTAAATAAATAAATCATTATTTTAAATGTTATGTGACACTGTAAAGGACCTTCAGGATGCTTCTTTCTTTTGCTTATAATATTCAGTCAGATTGCTGAACACAGAGAGACATGTTTTGAGGTGTTTGACTGTCAAAAACCCTAAAATAAATAAAACATTTACATCCTCTCTTCGTTTACTATTAAGAAGTAACTGTGATGCTAATTGTGTTTAGTGTATTAGTGCAGCTAATATTGCAGCTCGAAATGTTTTTATTCATGCATCGCAGCCCTAACCTTTCTAGACATTACCATAGTGAGTTATGCATGAGAACTTCAGAATCATTCGGACCGGACATTAAATGGACTTTTTTTTTTAAAGATCCATAGTACAAAGTCCATGTAATGTCCGATTGAGCTCATGCAAGAATAGAGAAATTAATAGCATGGAGAAGTCATATGAAATAAGTTGGTGACACATGTTCATCTCCTGCATGCTCTGTCCAGTCATCACCTGTTTCCAAACCTTAGAAAGTGCAAACTGGTGAAGCTGGTATACCTGCACGACACTACAGACTTTTATTTTTGCTCATTCATTTCTTTGTGAGATGTTCAGGGGGATTTCTTACATGTACTGGCTGTATCAAGTCCACCTTCCACACCCATCCACCACCATCCCCTGAATCAGTGAAAAAGTCAATAATTTCCTTTGGATGTATGCTTGCTTTTTCACATGAATGTGTATACGACAGCTTACTGTATTGCAAACAAAGGGACAGTATAGGAACAGGAACAGAAACTGCAGTAGAGACAAAGACACTAACCAAAAGTATACTTCATTTGAGATCAGACACACTTAAAATTGCCATGAGTTACAAATAAAAAGGTTTTTAACTCATTCACCCTTGGACGACTACTAGGGTTAAGCCTTGTTTCACTCTTCTGAGCTGAGCAGTTTCAGACATATTTCAGGCCTGCTTCCAAAACAAAATGACTGAGTGTGCATCAGAAATTAGTGAGAAAGATCTATACCTTTAGACCTTACAAAGGATAACCTTGGAAAAACCTGGGAACCTGGTATAATGGTTGTCAAATCATGTCTTTATTGATATATACTCAGGTGTCAAAACTCGTCATTAAGGGTACTGGTGAGATTGTCAAATGTTTTCTTTTTGAGGCAAAGAGTTAACAATAAAGTGATTACAGTGAAAGTAATGTAACCTCCTGTAGCCTGATCATATTGTCTTTACCTCTCTCTCAGGTCAGTGTACTTGAGAGAAATTTGGGATTTCTTACAGCATTCCATTCCTACATTTAAACACCTGGATGACAGTTTGCCAGTGACGAAGTCTGAGCCCGCAGATGCAGCTCCAGTCAAGGATTTCACCCTAAGTGACAGAGGGAATCAGCTGCTGGAGTCAGAGAAATGTAAAGGTACATATTGTGCCTCAGTTAGACACAACCAGTAGACACAAAGTCACAAAGAGGCAAGTAATTATGCAATTATACATACTTGCAAACTTTTGTCTCAATTACACACTCTGCTTGCACGTTTAATTGAGTGAGTAAGTCAATGCAGTCAGCCATTACTGTCATAATTTGTATGCACAGAATTGCTTTGCTGCTCAGTTAATTAATTTATCAGCAGATGGTTTTAGAATCATTTCTGCATCCTGTGTGTTTGTAATTGTGCTGTATTAATGGATATATATGTCATATCTACCTTTCCTTGGCTGACGTAACATCTATATGTGATATATATTTCCTTTTCCAAGGCACAGCAGAAGCCAGTCTGTATCTCACCAAAATGACACAGAAAGGACCAAACTGAATTTCATGAAACTTGACATAGTGGTAGAGGAAGGTCTGTTTCATTTAAATATGGAGGTCCTGCTTTAAAGTTCACAAATATAGTGTTAATGCTTATAGAGTTAAAGAAATCCACCTTGTAACAATCACAGTTTTGGTCTAGGGATTTACTTCAGGACAGGACGGACAGACTCAAGACCTGAAGTCACTACTTTGCTGTACTTTAAAATGCCAAACTTTCTGAACTCTGTTGTCAGCCCTGGGGCCTCTTTCATGTTACATCAAGAATAACTTTCTGTCTTCTTCCTGTCCTCCATATATTTTGGAGTGCAGAGGGTTAATGTGTGTATGGTGAACCATAAATAAACCAGCAGAGGGAGCTTTAGAAGGGTAAATTATTTGGTGTTCCCGCAGGGCAGGAGAGCTTACCGGTCAACTGTGGTTATCTGAGGAAGATAAAAGTGAAACATGTCCTCACAAAAGTATTTTTTGCTTGGAGTTGTTTCAGGTCATAGTAGAAATAGAATACTTTTTAAGCCTGTACAATTCATTTAAATGCTTTGTTCAAAATGCTAATTGCATGGATAAATTAGCTAAGGTCTTGGTGTTGAACATTAAAGGTGAAGGGGCAAAACAGGTAATTATGAGGTAATTGTGTGGAAGAAAAGCTTCCTCTTGTATTAAAACCTGCATATATTATATTCAGAGTAGTGAATTCAGAAATTCTTGTTTTGCCATTTTGAACTTCTATATAAATTAAAATCTATCTCTGTTTTGCTCTCACCTGCTCTTTCTGTCAGTAGACTGTCCCCTGTGTTTTGCTACAGTCCCACTCGTTTGGAATAACTCAAGTGTTGCATATTAACATAATGTGATGACACGCATGCGAAGGTGGTATTACTTCACAAAACATTTTCTGCTTGAGGGAAATCTGCTGCATTGTCCTTTTCTACATGTGCAAATACTAAAAGACCCTACACGTTTCTTCTGTCTCGCTGTTTTGGTGCTCACTGTGAAATTCCATTGAAATGCAGGAATTACTAGGCAATGTGAGAACAACTTCTCTTTTCAATTTTTAATGTGTAGCCTTTATATTAGCCTGGTGGTGTTCCCGTCACTCTTCACCATGGTCTGCCAAATTGATTTTCCATGTCTCCTGGCCCATGTGCTCTTATATGATATACTTTTAAGATGCACTAAAGGGGGGAAAATTCCCTAAAGAACCACAATATGGCCTCATTGTTTATACCTGTGGAGGACATTAGTGTTTTCTAATCTAATCTTTCTAATCTTGGTAAAAAGGGGGAAATATAATAAAAGGATAGAGTACAAATAGAAATGCACAATGTATTGCGAACTGCTGCACGTGTAAGAAAAAACAAACATATAGCACCTGGAACACAAAAATTAGAAAATACACAAATACATAGGTCAACAATCTTCTTATAGTGTGAGTGTGAATGTGAGAGAGCGAGAGAGTGTCTTTGTCACAAATGTACTTGATAATGAGGGTGGCAAGCCGCAATAACGCCCCCCCCCCCAGGAGCCAGAGGCAGACCAAGATGGAACCAGGACAACCGTGCGATCCACAGCTCCAAAGAGTACTGAAGACTTGAGGTCACACATCTCGGCAATATCCGCATGTCCATCCAAAAAGGAGAAGGAGGAAGGCCCCACGGCCAAAGGGTGAGAGGACCGGAGGCAACGGGCAGTCGACCCCTGCTAGAGGCTGGCCACCTTGTACAAGTTGAGAGCAGCGTCCCAGGGCACCATGTGCCCAAGAACCACCCGGCACCTGACAGAGCCCCCC
>VVHJ01032985.1:34807-47578 GCA_015107715.1 Tylochromis polylepis | reverse complement strand
GACACTGGTATTTCTTTTGAATTTTTGATTTGTACTGGCTAACCGGTGTATTTTTTTCTTTTCTTTCCTGTTTTCCTGTTTGTGCTTGAATGGTACTTTTTTGAATCTTTTGTCCTTTGTCTGGTGTGAGTTTATGTACCTTCGAACTTAAAATCTTATAAATAAACATTAAAAAAAAAGGAGTAGCAGGATGAATTCTGAAGTGTGCAGGCCTGTATGCTCTGCCCATATTCAGCCAAATGCTGTAATACTGATCACACAAAGCTCCACAGTCCAAATGGATAATGACCCAAAGCATACTGCAAAAGTAAGCCAAGAGTTTCTGAAGCCTAAGAGAGGGGATATTCTTCAATGGCCAAGTCAGCCACCTGATCTCAACCCAATAGAGCATGCTTTTCAATTATCGAAGACAAACCGAAGGCAGAGAGACGCATAAAAAAAAGCATCAACTGAAGGTAGCCATGGTAGAGACTTGGCACAACATCAAAATGAGCTGTAGACTCCAGAACATTATTTGCTGCATATGAAATGCATCCATGTATTTAAAATTAAGTTAGTTTTCCAGTTATGTTTGAACCTTTGAAAATAAGGCACTATGTATAACTAGAAAAATAACTATAATTAGTAAACAGCTATTACCATACTTTTGTTATACCGCTTGAATAAAAGCCCAAAGATGGATTTCAGTCACATTTTGAATATTGGATCTTAAATCCACTGTGGAGGTGAACAGAGGCATAATTACAGAAATGCATCATTATCTAAATACTTGTGGACCTGAATGCATGTCTGTTTTTTTGTTTGTTTATTCATCTATACAATCCTTTTCTTAACACTTTAACTTCCATATAATCTAGCTCTCTTCTAAATGCAAATGTTTCTTGGCATTTACAAATGCACATTTTATGTTACAGCATTTATTTGTTCATTCTTCATTGCTAACATCAGCTAAAATGTATTCTTCCACTAGCTTTTTGTGCTTTGTGTAATTCATGCATTTAATTTACATACAAGTCACCTTGGGTATTTAAACATTCACAATAATTACGCTGGCACATTTTCTCTTCTGATTCTGCAGGCATGTTGTGACTTTCTGGAACCTGTAGCAGGAAACAGTGATATGATTATGTCTAACTCAGATGTGCAGACTTGGAGAGGCTGTGTTTTGTCCAGTTTAGCCTGAAATTACATCACTGCTTTCCCAGAATGGTGACAGCTAAAGCTGCTAGGAGCTGACATGGTACTGTCAGTGTTCCCAAAATGATTTCTAAAACATACTATGGTCACTATATGATGGAGTGAGTTTGTGTCATGGTACTGGGTCAGTTACCCAGTGTTTTGTATTTGTTTAGTTGTATTCTTTGTGAATTATGATTTTTCTTGTTCCCCAGCCATGTCTCGTGTCACTTTTGTCCCTGTGCTCTGTGTCCCCTTGTTTGGTGTCAAGTCTGTGTCTCTGTCTTGTGCTTCCTGTTTTACTTTGTCTTTCATCAGTGTGTTTAGTTTTGCTTCCCCTTGTCTTGTCATGTTTAATTACTCCCAGCTGTGCTCTCCTCCTGTGTCCCATTCCCTCGTTATCCCTGAGTGTATTTAAACCCTGTGTTTTCCTTGTCCAGTGTCACGTTGTACCCTCATCATGCTGTGTGTTGTTCCTCTGTGCTCCCTGTGATCTTTGTCCCTTGTTTCCAGGTGTTCCAGTGTTTAGTTATTTGTTTCCAGTTTCTAGTTTAGTTTGCAAGTTTATTTTTGTTGTGTTTTCGGCACTGCAATAAAGCAGCCTCTTTAAGTTTAATTTCCCGTGTGTGAGTCCTGCATTTGGGTCCTTCCTCCTGCCTGCCACACAGCCGTATCATGATAGTTTGACTGTGGACAAATTTGTGAGGTTCTACCAGCAGCAGCATCAGTGCACAGTTTACTCATGTTGAATGATGACGTTGAATGAAGTCTGAGCAGCTAAACAGGCCTTAGATTAGAAAGGTGATGATTGAAAAAATCATTGTCAATATTGGATGTTATTTAGTTGGTACGTGCTGTAACAAATCCTAGTGTGCATATTGTTTGATGAGGTTAGGCTAACAGCCAGGTGAACGGCTTATATTTTTAAGCTGATTAGTGGTTTTATCATGAGAAAGGGAATAGAGTGCTAAACTATGCTGAGAACTGTATAGCAGAGTATACAACAAGACTGTCAGTGGTCCAGAGATTGTATGCACACAGAATTTTATTTTATTTTTAGATATGTGTAAAAAGATGCAAACTTCTCTCCTTAGGGAACATGGGAGCTGTCATGGACTAAAGGCATGGATGAAAAATTAAGCTAAAGTCTTAAGGCATGACACACCAGTCCTTACATTAAAAAGAACGTGCCAACCCATGTCGACAAGTCTGCGTTGAGTTGTGTTTTTTGTGGGAGCAGGATGAGAAGTTTCATTGTAGAAGGAGAGGGTGTCAGGCGAGCATAGACAGGTCATTTCCCATCCATGCAGGGGGCCAAAGCTGCAGATTCAGCAGTCCTGGATTCAGATGATGATGACAGCTATGGATGCACCCGGATGGTTCCTCCACAAGGCCATTCCTCCTCATCAGCCTCTCAGAGGGAGAGTCCAGCTGAGTCAGCACAACACAGATAAAAATGTTGCTGTGTGGCCTCCTATCTGTGCCTTGCTCTTTTATTCTTTTCTGTGAAGCAAAGAACTGTGTACATTTGAGGGAAATAAGGAGAGCATATGAATAAAAAGACAAAGGAGGAGAGAACAGAAAATGTATCCTTGTGAGACATACTCCCTCTGTCTCCTTTTCTCTCTCTTGCAAGTCTTGTTGCTCATCAACGTCAAGAAACACACCTCTGATTCAGGGTCCTGACACCAAATTTCAGATCCAATTTTCTTTAACAATATTTTCCACAAATGGTAGTCACAGCAGGCAGCTGTAATGGAAATGAAATGACAGTGAACCATAAATTTCTGTGGTTACACTCAGCAATTCTCATGTCTGAACATAAACATTCTTTTTAGAAAAGGTGTTTGCAGGCAGTTCTTTTATCATGCTCTCTTGTTTAAAAAGTTTGATTCAGCATAGCTCAAAAGGGATGAATGAAGCTCTTAACGAAAAGTTAAAAGTTCTAAAATTGACATTCTGTGCTTAAATTAGCCAGTCAAGTGCAACTTTGCCTTCAAGATATAATCATATGAATTCTATCCAATTTAATAAGAGTGTAACTGTCCTTTATGAAAGTACTTTTTCAGATTTTTAATGAATTTCTACATGTGTGAAGTAGGATTAAACTTATAATCATTTTAAGATTGCTCCTTTTCAATTTCAGATAGAACATCTGAAAAAATAAAAATAAAAAGGAGATCAAAATGCAATATATACAGTATCAATAGTACATGAAATCAAGAAGAATGAGCAAAAGCTCATGAATACTGAAAGGATGTGATACATTTCAGTAAGGAATTATGTAGGTTTATTTTGTCTTTGTTAACTAATTAATATGTATCCAAGTTGACTTTATAATAAATTAAACCAATAAAACCAGTAAAAGACCTCAAACCTTCATTTAGCATGGATCAAATCAGGTTTTTCTGTTCCCTGTTTCTGAATTACCAAAGATAAAACAGTCTAAGTCAAGTCACTGCCTCTTCTCTTCCATTCTCTCTTGTGTGCCTCCATAGTCTGCGGGCTTAATAAAAAGAATAGCATCACGAAATAGGGCTCCACCAGTTAGAGGTGAATGATGTTGGCTCAATATCGACTGAGGCCGTCACATACTCTGATGACTCATGTTAAAGCGCTTTTTGACTAAAAGGATTTGTAAAAGATGTGTCACTCACAGAGTGTTTCCATTCCTCTATTCCCAGTGGTGGGCCTCTTTGGACTGAAACAGTCAAACCATTATCTTTTCACTCTTGACTTATTGACAGGATGCTGGAAGAGGGCTAAATGGAGGGTATCCAATCACAGCTATTAAGGTCAAGCACATAAATATACACTTCTCTGACATGCTGATAGGCAGTGTGAGTGCCAAGCTTTATTCCCTACAGGAATCACATAAAGATCAAAGCAACTCATACACTGACTGATCTTGTCTTATTGAGAAAACTAGGCTTTTGAAGTCAGGAGACAAAGACGAGTAGAGTTCATGGAGAACAGTTGGCAGTGCACAAGTGAGAGTAGAAAAGCCCATTTATAACAGTAGACACCCTATCCTTGAACACAGGTCCACGATGAGCCAGGTTCACTGCAGGGTGTCACACTCCGAACGTTACACTTCCCAGCAGCTGCTATGCAACTGAATCCTGCCCTCACATTTCCTGAATTAGTTCCAGTTCAAGTCTCTATCTTCATATACCCGCAGTTCAGAAATGTTCATTTTGAACTGCATAACCATTTTAGCTACATCCCAGCTACAGGAAATTGCATCTATCTTTTTTTTTGTTTGTCAGTCATCTTGCCCATGTAACTTCCTTGTTGTTATCCATTGCTATGCAATTGAAAAGCTGTGATGTAGGTTTATTAGGGTACTAGTAAATAATACATAGAGCTATGTTTGAGAATGTTAATATATAATGCAGTGTGTAATCAGAAATTAAACAGGCTTTGTAAGATGGAGTAGACAGGTTGAAGACCTGTGATGTCTGATTGTGGTCATTTGAGAATAGACAGGTAATGGTCAGGTGTATAGTCAGTTTGGTTCAATCAAATCTATATAGTGCCAAATCACAACAAAATTTGCCTCAAGGGACTTTGTATTGCAAGGTAAAGACCCTACAGAAGCAGGTGTACCATCTGCTTCTGTATGATACTTGTGAGAATGAGCAACTTTGGACAATGCCATGTTTAGTTTCTCCCAGTGTATTAATTATTAGTGAACAATGTTGTCTCCACTGAGCCCAGACATGCCAACTCCCCCCCAAAATATCTTACAGATTTAGGGACAGGTTGCAAATGGCATTTACTCAGTCTGATATCATCCTTATATACTTTTGATGTTGTCACCTGAAAAAACATTCATAAGACCACCACCACCCTCCACACACACACATACACGCACACAGACCCAACTTTGAAAAGCTGCAAAAAGTACCAGTTTCAGTGCAAAGGCAAAGGCCTTTTTTTGGGGGGGGGGATAGTTCAACACACTGTTTGAAGACCTGTCAAGCACTTTGATGTCCCAACCATTTAACAGCACCCGTCTTCCTCCTTTGCCACTCAGCGACAAAGTGTTTGTTATCATTGAACTGTGTTTATTACATAGTGAGTTGATGCCTATTTATGAAAGAAGCATAACGGATTTATTTTTCCTCTTCCTTTGGTAGAAGCAGTTACAGTCGCTACTGCAGTGAAAAAACTATTGTCATGAAGAAGAAGTGAAAGTAAATGACCTTCTCTCATAAGCAGATGGTCGATTTCTATTTGTTTTTTCCAAAATCTGTATGACTGATAAATGTTAGATTATGGACAGATGGCAGAGGACAAAGTTCCATCAAGCAGAAAATGATACAAGGTATTTCACATAGTAGCTACAAACAGATGTTTTGCACTGTTGTCACCAGCACTGACCTCCTCAGACACATTATCATTAGATGCCAGCTCTTCTGACTGTGGCTGCCATCTTGAATTAGTGATGGGCTAGTGTGCAGAGGGCCTTCCTGTCTCCCTGTCATCTGTACGGAGACAGAGGAAGTGGATCTCGCCCACAGCTTGTGCCCACATTTCACATCTACTCAGCTTCATGCTACACCATTCCTGTAGGCTGCTACAGAGCACGATTCTGCACATGAAGCCAAGCAAACTTAATAAACATGATCAACTCTCCCATCTCTCTCTATTTAGAGCTTTAAAAGTCTTCACATGGCCTAAGTACAACAGTGTGGGTAGTAGTTTGGCAAAATATGACATTATAAATTGAACTGTAAGTGCAAGCAAGTGTATTTGTAATTCAAATCTCAATGAACTGGACATTCTCTAAGGTACTACCTAGAACAATACAAATGATTACTTAAAAGAAATTGTAAAGCTGATGTTTTTGTAGCTCATAATACATGTGCTGCCCAGCACTGCTGAATCCAAAGTAATTGTTAATCTGATATAAGAAATCTTTATGAATACTTCAGCGTTCACATTTCTGGCACAATTCAGTTCATTGCAATTGTTTAGGTTTATCGGTTTATTTCACCTTAAGGTGTACCCATAAACAAGGTGAGTAAAAATTACTAGAAAGAAATAAGACAAGCTGCATATGACACTGCAATGAGGAAAACAGACAAAATGATTAATACTGTGACAAGAGACATAACGAGCACTGCGTCAAACAGCGTCAAAAACGAGCAGGAGATTGATGGACTGATGAAAGTACTCTGGGTACATTCATATATTCATGATGACATTTAACTTCCCTCAGTTTCAAAATGCTTTCTCTACAGTCACTGTCAAAGAAGTTCTCCTTGTTCCCAAAGGAGATTTTACCTAGTTCGACATTTGAAGTCAGTTCGATACAGAGTACCAGGTGGAAAAGGCTTAATGGGGATGTAAGTGAGTGAAACATGAACTGAGCAAGAGCAGGAAGATCACTGACACAGAGCCTATTATAAATTTTATTTAAAATAGTGGTTGGTGTGAATGACAGGTTATAAGAACATAATAAATATAAGCACAGACTGTATCATGGTGTGCTGTGTGGGAGGCAGGATTGGACCCAAACGCAGGACTCAAATTAACCAATAAACACAAAACCCCGGGTCACAGACCCAGTACTGTGACAGATGAAAACAACAAAACAAAAACAAGGTCTGGAAGCTGTGGAGGAAGGTCTAATTCTCAGTAGTTTATATATATATGTTCAGAATATTTCACACAGTAAAATTACTGAGAGAAACTGTTGTGAGCAATTATGCCCATACTGGATGTGGCTAGCAATAAGAAAGTAGAAAGTGATTAAGTTATATTTGGGCATACTTTGGTATAATTTTGGCTATTTGGAATGTGTGAGTATAAGAGAATAGCACAAATACAAGTACATATACAGCACTTCCTGCTGTTTGTGTGTCATTCTAACATGCTGTATAAATTCATAATATTCATCAAATGTCATTCTGAATGTAAGTTAAAAAAAATTATGCATATAACTTTAAGTGTTTTGTGAGTTAAAAAAAATCAAATGGTTAAATTATGAGCTCTTTTATTTAAAAATTGTTGAAAAATTAATCTTATGTCACCTCTCATGGCCATGGCAGACAGTTTCACTGAATTAGGAAAAAAAACAAAGTCTGTGTGTCTAAACGGCTGAGCTTGTTCAGTAAATACCAGCAGTAACAAATGTATGCTTCTGTAGAAATCTGAGAAATCTATATGTATTTAATAATAAATCATTGAGTTTTGCAGTATATCAACACAGCTCAGTGAATGTCCTTTTGAACAGACTGCCTGAACTGTCATTTTATTCAGTCAACAAACTTTTAAAGATGTCTGTTGTTTTAGTAATTTTGAACTCTTAAATTAATTCCTATTGAGCTGTAATCAACTGTTCAAGTTGCAGGATCCTAGTCAAAGCCACAGGCACATAGGGGTATTGCATTATTGGCAGGCTGAGATAGGAGAAAAAGTGTGAAATCTCATTTTCATCATACTACAGATGCTATTCTTTTTCTTTTATATGCTTCTTTTAGGGGTTGCCACACTGGATCATCTTCCTCCATCTCACCCAATCCCTAGCATCATCCTCTGTCACATCAACCCTCAACAGTACATGAATCTTCTCTGTGGTCTTGATATTTTCCTCCTGCCTGGCAGCTCCATATTCAACAAACTTCATTCAATACATTCACTGTCTAGAGTCTATAAGTTTGTCTCCAACCTGAGCTGTCCCTGTGAGGTACTCATATCTAATCCTGTCCATCCTGGTCACTCCCAATCTTAGCATCTTCAGCTCTGCCACCTCCAGCTTGGCCTTTTTGTCTTTTTGTCAGTGGCACTGTCTCCACACCATACATCATAACAGGTCGCACTACCATCTTGTAAATCTTCTCTTTCACTCTTGCTGCTATCCTTTTGTTACAAATCACCACTGACACTTGTCTCTGTCCCTCCACTCAGCTTGAGCTCTTTTCTTCACCTCTCTTGCACACTGTCTATTGCTTTAGATATACTACAAATGCTATATAAGTTAATATTCATATTAATTAGCAGTAAAGACAAATTTGAAACACACTACAAGACATTAAATGCAAAATAATGAATAATACAGTAAAGAAATAATATTCCTAAGTGGGGGTTTTTTTGTTCGTTTTTACCTTTGTAAAGAGTACTAATCTATTTAAGTTGTATATTACTGAAAGATGATAAAACTGACCTTAAAATTAAAAAAAAGAAAAGAAAGGAAAAAGTCTGTCAGCTTACATTCTCTTTTTACTTTTTGTTATCTGCAGTTGTCTCCTAAATCTGACTGCTGCATAAAGAAAGAACACTGATTTCAACAGCTTTACATTCACACTGTCTCCCCTGTCTGTCTCTTTCTGTGTGTGTGGGCATGTACATATGTACATACATGGAGCAGACAGGAGCATGGTCATTATCCATAGGGAAGTTACAGTAGGATGAGATACTAGTGAAGCATGGGGAGTGGGAGGTGTATGAAGCTGGCATGCCACATCTATTCTTCTGGCACTGAAGATGACATTGGCCCTCAAGCTAAAGTCTTGATACTGGGCAACTCTGAGTCATGGGGCAGAGGGTAACATTGAGATGTGATGCTTTCTTACGCAATGATTTGTACACTGAAGAGCATAAAACACAACAACATTCACATAAACCACCCGTCACACAGCAAGGAAATAATGCTGTTCAGTGTCTTTATTGATAAACTAGAAGTCGAAGGTGAAAAGTTATAGGTTCAAACTTATATAAACCTCTGGTTGAAGTGCAGTACAATAAAACATAAGTTATTAAAGTCACAATACACATCTAATGCATTCTTATGCTGGATCAGCAGGGAAAGTGTAATGTTAGAAGCATGTTAGCGGAGCAGGAACAGCAGCTCAGAGATTCCATCGATGTCTATCCTAAATGAGCCTACATTGGTATTGAAATTTGGCACTCGACACAATGTAAAGGCGTGAAACAATAGCAATCCTGTATATTAAAACGTATAAATCCAGTGGGAGAGCTTGGATTGTAACTAAGGTGGTTTCTGGCAGAAAGTACAGATCATGAACAATATAAAAGCTGGACCCAGCCAGAACAGTGCAGTGTTATTTGGCTAGTGTGGTGTGTATGTGTAAAATATAGTAGCTGTGGATAAGAGAAGAGCTGGCTGCTAATTAAGTTTATGTGGTGCTATGGGTTTGATTAAACAACAACAGCACAGTGCTTGAATTTTTGTTCTCAAGCATTTTTCTTTTAGGCGCATGTGGTTTTTCTTTAGTGCTGGCTAAAGTGGTTTTGGCATTCCCGAAAAAATATATCTGTGATATCTATATTGTCAGACTTGTGCTAATTAAAATATTTCTTGACATGCGTACACCTGCTCTTCAGTAGTAGTGTTGCCTAAATGGTGTAAAGGCTTTGACTGTCTTTCCGCACATCACTGAATGATGTGTAATACTATCAGCTTTCATTGTTAAACTGAGACAGACAGTTTCACTTCAGGGTAAAAGTCACGCATTTTGAGGCGTCTTGATTACAGTGGTAAAAAGTTATATTTTAAATCTATTGTAGTTACATCGTAAGATTTTAAAAACTGAGCTTTAAAATGAATAGTGGTAATAAAAACCGAGAGAGGCCGACAGTGATCACTGACTGTTTTTAGGGGCTTGTTCAGATTAAATAGAACAAGATACAAATCATTAAAACATGTTAAAAACACAACAGCCTTAATAAACGCAGAGTAGTTTGGACCCAGAAGCACGGTTCATACATCATCACTTAAAGACCGGATTGTTAAAGAGGATATGCACAGTGTTGGTGTGACAGATCAGTCTGCCAATTATAGGGTGCGATGGAGGCAGATGATCTGCTGTGGTGACCTCTAAAGAGACCAGACAAAAGACAAAAGAAAGGATTAAAATTCAGGCAGATAGCTATAACAATCTTCTCAACATTTGTTATAGGTATAGAAGCAACAACACAAAGGTAAGATAAAATTACTTATATGAAAAAATCATCTTGGATTAGTCAATTGCTACATCAAAAAAACAGGCAATATCACATGTTTAAATAAAACTCTATCCTGTCATATAGACCTAGATATAATCCTAACATGCAAATATTAGCTTAAACCACATCTTCTAAACTGGAAATAGTTAAGCACAATGTGGTTGTCAGTCTATCTAACATAAACACTATGTGACACATAGATTGACAAGGCATTGAGCACAGCATGTAAGTAAACTATAGTAACAACAATGCAATCTCCTCCACATCAAACAGACTTTACTTCACATAATTCAGGTCCAATGAAAACAATTAGGAATATGCAAATTATAATAAAAAAAATAAACATTTTTTAAAATATAAATAGTGACCATTTTTTGTGCAACATTTCCCATTTATTTTAGGCTTTTCTGCTCCTTTACAGTCTGAGTCCTCACTTTCTTCAACTCTTTTATCATGTCACCATAATCAGGTAGTAAACTAACAGGTTAGCCCCTAATGGAAATACAATTGTCATACAATTAAGAGAAACACTAACAGACTGTATATAAAAGATGGGTGCAGCCTCTGGCTCTGAAAAGGGAAGCCAATGTGTTTGGGGAAAAAAATAAATAAATAAAAGAGATCCTACTTCCCATGTCATTTATGACCACAGAAAACATTTATCTTAGGAGTTTATGATTCCAAAGAGTTTATCTGTTACTTTTAAGCCTTAGCTTATGCAACATATCGCTCCTTTTCTAAAATATGACCCAATACAGGACAGAAAAGACATTTAAGCAGGGTATGATTCAGCGTGAGAGAAATGCATTGTTGATTATACAATAGACCAATTGATGACTTTTAAGTTCAAAAGAGAAATGATAGAAAATGAACTTCAGAATGGTTTCATGTCTCAGTGAACACCCTTTTACATTTCTTTAAAATCCAGATTTAATCTTTTTTTCCCCATTTTATTGTCATTATTTTTATTTTTAGCATTTCTAGTTTTTCAAATAAAGTGATCTGCAAAGATGCATAATGAACAAATGAAAACTATTTTTTTACTTCTTGAAAACCTTTTTATAGGGTTGTTCAAGCATGAAAAGGAAGGATGCATGTGTTTTCATTTGGTTTCTGTGCTTTCTGAAAAGTTGAATTTCAATGAGTCAATCAAGAGGATGGCAACAAAGAAAGTTTTTGTATGTGTTGTTTGTTGACCATCATACCCCACTCCGCATGTACGTATTGTGATGAAAGATTGTAGTTTCCAAGGTGCACACTGTATGGAGTTCAACAAGTGATTGATTTCCCCTTGCACAAGGGGAATGACAGTTGGAAGATTATCGGTTTGTTTTTCCTCACCGTCTCTCTCCACAGGTAATTTTCATGTTGTAAATGGAGGTATTGATTCAGTCTCCATTCTGTTTGTCCTCAGCTCAGTTTATCATCTGAGGAGAAAACAGGAATGGGAACTTTCATAAGTTGACTTCATAGCATGGGGGAATGTGATCAATGGCTTCAACATGACATGCAGTTTTCCCAAGGATACTTGTTACACCTTTGTGATTTGACTGGAATTCTTTTTTTTTTCTCTGTTGACTCACTTCTAAATATATGTATTTTCTATTAGTGCTATCACAATTAACATACTTTCTATCCTGTGTTTAATGTAAAGATCTCGTACGTGAGGTTTTTATAGAGGTTATAGGAAGTTTGTTGATGTAAAGTTACAATAATGTGTGGTTATATACAGACTGAAAGAAGGTGGTCAGGAATGACTTTGAGAATGGGATGGGGAACTGTTTGTAATTGGTCCTGTTAACAAATGACATACCTGTGGAAGTATGGAGATGTCTAGGGTAATGGACTTTTTAATCACATTTTTTTTAACACAATGACAAGATGCCTGTGGATGGAGAAGTGGACAGATAACAAGTCTCAAGAATAAGGGTGATGTACAAAGTAGTAGTAACTACTGGAGCTAAAGCTGCTAAAGTTAAAGCAATAGCATGTTAATATATGAATGACTTGCTGAAGCTAGGTTAAGAAGAGAGGTGACATTCAGTGAGCAAAGTATGGCTAGTATGGCTTTGATCACTATAGCTGTAATATTTACTTTAAGAATATTGATGAAAATATGTACAGGATGGACTATGATGTTCTCAGACAGCATTGCGATCTCTTGTGAGATTAGGGTGCAGCTACTGTAGAAGAGAACCTGGAGAAGTATAAAGAGAAATAAAGGACAATAGAAGAAAGACAGAATATACATGTGAATGACAGTTATAATAGTGAAGATAATGAAACTGGATGATTTTAAATACCTGGGGTTAACCAACAGACAGTGCACAAGAGAGATGAAGAATAGAGTGTAGGCAGGATTGATGTTCATGTTGGGAGTGACCAGGATGGACAGGATTAGCAATGAATACATCACAGTGAAAGGTCAGGTTGAGTAGTTTGGAGACAAAGTTAGTGAGGAAAGATTGAGATGGTTTGGACATGTGCAGAGGGATGGTGTATATACTAGTCAAAGGATGTTTAATATGGAGGTACCAGGCAGGAGGAAAACAAACAAACACCCCCCCCCCCCCCCCCCCCAAAAAAAAAAAAAAAAAAAAAAAAATTAAAACAGAAAAA
>VVHJ01032985.1:23081-34787 GCA_015107715.1 Tylochromis polylepis | reverse complement strand
ATAGAGCCCCCCCCCCCCACAAAAAAAAAAAAAAAGCCACAGAGATTGTTTATGAATGTAGTGAATTAGGATGTGTAGATGGTTGCTGTGACAGAAAAAGATGCAAGTGACAGGATTGGATGGATGTAAAGGGACCACAGTGGCAAGAAGTTGAAGAAGTGGGACATGCATTCCTGTGTTTTTTTTCTTTAAGTAAAATGCTAAACTAAAACTTTAACTGCAAAGAAAGCATTAAAAATCAAAATAGTCTGTATCATTCAGAAGCAATATAATGCTATAGAAAAGGGCAGCATGGTGGATAATTGAAAAGTATTCTCACCTGAAAGCAACAAAATCATGGATTTAAGTCCAGTCTGTAGTCTTTAAGTGTGGAGCTTCCATGTTCTCCCAATGTCTGTGTGGGTTCCATCGGATACACTGGTTCCATGCAAAAACCATGGATGGGGTTAGGTTAAGTGGTGAATCTAAATCAACTAAAGGTGCGAATGATTATCTGTCTCTTCATGTTAGCCCTGTGACAGACAGGCGACTACATATATTTAACGCACATTAGCTGTCTGGACACACATTCTCAAATTAATTGTATTGAAGTGCGTGGGGGAGTTTGCCCAACCAGTCTACATGCGCTTTGTGGACTTGAAGAAATATTCAACCACATACCTAAAGAGAACCTGTGGGATTTATGAGGTATCTGGCCCATTCCTGCAAGCCATTCAGTCCCTTTGAAGCTGCAGAGACAGCTTGATCCACATTCTTGGCAATAAGTTGAACTCATTCCTGGTGGGTGTTGAACTTTGCCAGGGCTGCCCTTTGCCACCCATTCTTTTCATAATTTTTTATGGACAGAATTTCTAGGCAGAGAGAAGTGGCAGAAGACTTCCACTTTGGTGTCAAAGGATCTTGTCTCTGCTTTTTGGGGATGATGTGGTTCTGGTGGCTTTTTTGGCCTCTAATTCACACTGGAGTGGTTAACAGCCAGGTGTGAAGCAGGGAGAATCAGCATTTCCAAGTTTGAGGCCATGGTTTTCTGCTGAAAAAGAGTTTAAAGAATGTGTGGAGGAGGGAGTGGGAGATTGACAGACAAGTTGGTGTGGTGCCTGCAGTGATGTAGAAACTGTATCAGTCCGTTGGGGTGAAGAGAGAGCTGGGGTAAACGTGAAGCTGTCAATTTACTGGTCTGTGTATGTTCCTCCCTTTACCTTTGATCATGATCTTTGTTAGTAAGCAAAGAAATTAGAGAGTGTGAATGAAAGCAGTAGAAATGAGCTTCCTCTGAAGGGTGTCTGGACTCTCTCTTAGATACAGGGTTGATGTGTTTTGGGCATCTGACCAGAGTGCCTCCTGGGCAAAGTGTTCTGCATATGTCCTACCATGTAGAGGCCCCGAACAGACACAGAACATTCTAGAGAGATTATATTTCTTTGTGGCCTGGGAATGCCTTGGTGTTCCCCTGAATATGCTGGAGGAGATGGCTGAGGAAAGGGAGGATTGGACTTCTGTGCTTAGGCTGCTGGCCCATGAACCAACCCCAGATAAGCAGTAGAAAAAGTTTGGATGGGTCGATGGACATCAGCTGCCTTCTTTGAGATGTGTAAAAAAATGTCCTAAAACAGTGAACAATACCAGATCAAGTATAAACAGGGCAGAGTGAGTATCCAACAGACTGTAATGTCATGCTTCAATAAAGCTGTTTTAGTCAGAGCAGCCAGCAGAAGACAAGAAATGAAATGCAGACATGGTGACATCATTTGTTGGATCAATGATGTATGCAAGATTTTGTGAAGTGCTCCCCTTTGAAATCTACTGAAGCACACCTGAAAAGTCTAGTATGATTTATAATTTGATTTTTATTCCAAATTGTATTATGAAAAAGAGCAGATGGATATTCTAAAGCAAAAGAGATGGTACCAGCAGAAAGTCGGGCTTAATATTTGCCAAATTTATAGAGCTTTTTATTTATTGATGTTTATATTGAGTGAAATTGGCACAGACATTTATCTCTTTATGTAAGTTTACTCTTAGTATTTGTATGCAGAAGTATTTACATAGGCCCAATTTTGAGTTTAAAGTGATCTGGGAGCTCACTTAGGGTTTATTGGATTTACTCAGTTAAACTGAGAACCTGTACGAGTACAAACACCAAACTGTTTAGTCCAACAGCTGTTCAAGCAATAGCACTGGAATTTGGATTAGTAATAGAATTATTACCCTTAGTATAGTAATACTGTTATACTTGCAACTAATGCAACTAATTCAAGATAGTATATATAACCATAGTGTATAAATATAGTGTGTAAATGTTATACCTGTAGGAATGCTATATAGTATACATAGCTTTCTATTCATACTGAAGTTACATTAACATTTTGGTTGAATACATAGGATAACAGCTGCATTTAACTGATAAGACATTTAAAGGAACAAACCTGATGGCAGCTCTGAGACCAAAGACTAGTAAAACAGATTGACTGTATAAATCCCATGTGCAGCTTTCCATATCTTAATAGACCAGAGAGAGGCCAATGATTTACAACACAGCAAGCTATGGTGGTCGGTTTGTGTGTGTATGGATAGTGCATGTTTGTGTGTTTGGCAAGCTCAGGACTTTCCTGTGCAGAACGTCAAATTCCTTTTCCCAAGTTAAGAAAAACAGCTCCAGCATGGTACATCTGCTCAGAGCCATAGGAGAATCTGGTGATAGGCAAAAAGAAGCTATCTTCTGCCACTCTCCACCCACTCACATATTTCAAACTTTGAACTGTTGACAAACTACTCACTGTTTTTATCCTCTAATCCACAGATAAAGTTACAGTGAATCCCACAGTAAGTGGATCAGTTGTAGGGTTCTTTATGTGAAGGCACTAAATTTATAGATTGAAAAAAATGAAAATCTAATCATTTATTTAAAATCATATATTTCGTACACATCGCCCATTTTTTTTTTGTATCTATGATGCCTTTTGGTTTAAAACATCTCACAGGATACCAAGATGACTCAGCAGTCATCTTGAAATGTTCTAGGCACTTCAAACAACAAAAACTACATATACTTTCACCTAGGCTGGTTACCTTGGCTGCCAAAAAACCTGAAGAGGATGTTGCGGATGACTTCACATTTTTATTAGACTTTTACACAGACACATTGTCTTATATGTCCCACATGCCAGAAAACATGCCCTGCTACCAAGTCAGATCAAGGTCTACTCCAGCCAGTTCCTGTCAACACTGTTCCATTACACAATGACAGCCACAGACATTGTGGGACCTCTGATGAAAAGCAATATCATCGTCAGTATATCTTGGTTGTGTGTGACTATGCTACACAATTTCCAGAGGCTTTCATTTATATCTCCCATTGTTGTGCATGTACTGGTACAGCACTTCTCCTGAGTGGGGATACCAGATGAAATTCTGATAGTCCGGGGAACCAATTTTACCTCCAGGTTGATACAACTCCTCCTAAACCAGCTGAGCATCTCAGCAATCAAGATGTCACCTTACCACCAACAGACTGATGGCCTGGTGGAAAGGTTCTACCACATCCTAAAGAGCATGTTGCAGAAATACATATCAAACTCATACAAAGATTGGGAATGATGACTATCTTTTCTGCTGTTTGCATACACAGAGGTTCCCGAGGCATCAATGGGTTTCTCCTCTTTTGACTTACTCTATGACTTGGGTGTACAGGGGTCCTTAGGTCTGCTCTGGAAGAGTTTAGAGAAAAAAAAATAGTGGCACCGAGGGGGTGGCTCAGCTACCCCAGGTCTTCCAGGAGGTTCCATCTTCTGTTGCTGTTTTTGTAGGCAGAACCACCAACATTGAACATGTAACATGTCATGAACTGTGTGCGGCAGGCAGGACTGGACTCAAATGCAGACTTTTAGACAGGACTTTAACACAAAATACAGCTCTATTGCTGAAACAAGTCAATGCAGAAAAATAAACTGGGAATGCTAGAAATTAAACTAGAAAGAGAACACACAGCCAGGTATGAGGGAGAACACGACATAGGACAGAGGGAGACGCAGACTTAAATACACAGAAGGGTAACGAGGGAGTTGGAAACACACAGGGAACACAGCTGACACAAATTAGACCTGATGAGACAGGAAAAAAGCAAAACTGAAAACACTAACCCAGGACACGGACTGTCAAAGTAAAATAGGAAACATGGTGTGACATAGACTGTGACAACCGGGCATGGAAGACGCAGACATGAAACACACGACCGACTGGGGAGACAGGGTGGAACACAAGAAGAGGGACATGGGAACAGGCAAGGGGAATAAAACACAGACACCACTGAGAGGGCAAGGGAGAGCGAGAAGGGAACACAAGGATGAGGGAAAGAGCGAGGGACCATGAGAGGGAGAGAGGAAGAGAGAGATAAAGAGACCTGACATGCTGGGAAACATGGACACACAAAATAGGCGGGGGGAAGACTGAATGACACGCAAGGAGAGAAACAAGGCAAAAGGACTCGCACAAACACCCATAAACACAGACACATGGGGAGAGACACAGAGGACAAAGACACAAGAGGAGCCTAAATATACAAGAAGCAAACAGCATAAAGTCAGGGTTACAAAAGGAACCTTAAATAATAAACCATAATACAAAACAACACAAAAACACAGGAACTCAAAAACACTAGGTCAAAAGGACCCTGAGGTACAGTCCTTCACAGGACTGATTGGCTGTGCCACAGTTTGCAACACTTGCAGCCCCAATCACAACTCTGACCAGTACGAACCATAGAAACCATGTTACTTTAAAAGGGCAACCTGAGAAAGCTTTCAACACCTTGAAATACCTGTGTACCTCTCCAGTTCTCAGGAGCCCTGACTTCAGCAGGAGATTTCTAGTCTCCCGCTGAACCCAGTGACAATAATGTTAAAGAGTGACATCATTATAAAGATATAGAGGTTTGAGTACATCCAACACCACACAGATTCCTTTATTAGGGAAGCGGAAAAAAAACAAAATGTCTCCAAACCTCACACTAAAGATTTGTACAGTGAGGACTAAATGTCAGTATACTTATTGTAAGGAAATGTTGACTTGTATATACAGTGAAAGGTTTGGGCATAATCAACAAGAAAAGTATTTAAAATTGTCCAGTTATCGAGCAATAACCTGCAAGAGAATGAGTAAAAAAAAATGCTGCTTCATATCACTCATGTGAGTGTTACCCAAGAGAATCTGTCCTGATTTTCTGAGACCTTTGATCTGGGATTACACAGGGACTGCTGAGGAGAGAACTAAGTGATTGGTCTGGGAGAGCTCATGGTGCAGCCTGGGGTGGTCCAGGCCTCTGAAGTCGATTCTGCTGCTGAAACTGCAAAGACTGAGAACGATTGAACTTAAGTGTGAAAATATTCACAAAACTGTTATATACTCTTGGCATGATTTAATCATATGAAACTATTTTTGTAAGTTTCCCTTTTTTTTGTTTTTTTTCCTTTATTTTGCTGATAGCATTTGATTAAAAGCATTACAGCATGAAGTTTTCAAAAAAAAATTGATAAAGATAAAAATTTAAAACATGTTCACAGAAATAAAAAATCTTGTTTTCCAAAAGGATTGCAGGAAAAACAGAATGAAATGGTAGAACCTATTCTTACAGAGCCTCGGGCTTGACAGCTTACTGTAGTATAAAGAAGATGTCACCTCCCCTCAAACCAAAGGCTTTATATAAAAAATTTCACAATATGTGTGTCACACAGCTTGCCACAAGTCTTTTAGACTGAAAGGTGAGATGCCTCCTGGGATCACTGTGCGATACTGCGCTTGGCAACCTCAATTTATTTTTCTATTCAGGAAGATCCTACTTGATGCACCCCCCCCCTCCAAAAAATAAATAAATAATCTGTATTTCTTTTCACTTAAACTGAAAGTTGTTGATGACTTTATTTAATGTATAATATACTCACTCTTGAAATGTGATAAATTTATCTCATAAACTGCCGTGGCACATGGGTGATACAGCTACTTCTAATTTAACCTATTGTCTATGTAATGCTACAACCTACTCTTTATATCCAGTGATTGGTTTGTGTTTATTAGGGACATTAGAGCTGTTGGTTAAACTTCCCCAACACTAAAACATAGAAAACAAAATGTTCAGACCTACTCACTTAAAACCAACTGGTAACATTCAAAACTGGTATTTAAAAGGACGCATTTTAAGATTTCATGAGCTCATTTTGATTATGATGGGAGCAATATGTCTCAAAAAAGGTAAAAATGCACAATAAGAGGCTGGAAAAAGAAATGTATGACGTTATCGTCTGGACAATGTGTCAAAGCCTAAGATAGCTGATACCAAGTGCTGGACTCAAAAGCAGACAAAAGGCAGTAGATTAATCAGAGCAATTACTTTATTTATCATGGGAGACTTGGGTAACAGGTAATCACAAGGCGTGAGCTTCACAAGGGATAGATTCACTGAAAGAGAGGAGAAATGGGTTAATCCACTTGTTCCGTATTAATGCGTATGGAGGATGTTTTCTGAAGAATGAGAAGGGTTGAATGACTTACTTGTGAGACAGAGAGCAGAGAGGGTGAGGTAGCCAGGTGAGTGTCCAATGGAGCGAGAGTTTGGAGTCAAACCCAATTTTGTCCTTTCCAGACACCGGAGAATGGTGATGAGTAGGAGCGCAGGCAGGTGAGTGTCTGATACTCGTCAAAGAGCCAGGCGAGGAACCAGGTGAGTAAACAGGTAAGGTGCATATACTGAGCCTAGGCTTTGGTCAACTGAAGACAGAGATTCCAAAGTTAACACGAAGAGAGGCTGAACAACAAGGTCACAACATGAGCACCAATTTCCCACCAAAGGGTGGCAGACAATCTGGTGGTGAATAAAGGCTCAAAACGGTCCTTAAATACTGGCACATAATTGGAGCTGATGACACACAGGTGTGTCGTCATCCTCCCTCCGCCCAGCAGGGTGGAACCTGGATTCAGGAGCAGGAACGCAAAAACACTCTCCACAACCTGACACTCAACCTGGACTATGACACAATGAAAATATATATTTGACATAAAAAAAGGTCAAATAATGCTTAATCTAATCTTTGTTATAGTGTGAAATACAGGAGATTATCCTCTGATCCAGTAGATTAAGGTCAGACTTTTAGGTGTAAGCATGTGCCAACATGGATAAGTATTTAAACAGTGACACATTTTTCAAATTCACATAATGCTACTTACAGTATTATATATAGTAATTTATATATTATATACAGTAATATTAACCTTTGTAAGACTTAAATCTATGATCCATTGGTTTGTCAGAGAATTATATTTTTAACATGTCAATTTTCCACAACGTCAAACATTACAAGCATCGTGCTAAATATTTTTAGTGTTTATTAACTTATTCATTTATTTTTCACAGTTGTATTTTATCTTAAAAAAGCATAACTATAACATAACATAACATAACTAAATGTTTACTGTGTTTTGTACTGCAAGTCTTATGTTAGTACATCTAAGGTGGGTTGTTTCAGTTAACCCTTAACTGTGCCATAAACGGGTCACCACTCCTGGGAGGTGATTATTCTCTTGCCTGGTTAATGGTCCTTACTGACAGCACTTAATGAAAATTAATGGCCAGCTTTAGGACACTATTCGCAAAAATAGGGCAGAAACTGTATTTCCTCTGCTTTAAGATCCCTATATTCAGAAACTAAACACAGGGTGAATTTAGATAGCTACATTGATACAGAAAGAAGGGATGCTAAGAGTTTACAGAATCTTATCAGTGTGTTTGGAGACCATGCCAATAGAATTCAAAATTAAATCAAGCCCACCTGCAGTAGCACCACAAATTTTCTTAATGAAAAGAACTCCATGAAGTATTTCTGTCTAATAATAACAAATTTCAAATGTTGGCCAAGCCTCTGATGAACTACCTTGGCAATATTCTTGCTTCATCATCCACTCATTGGTCGGCCAAGCTGGCTGCAGATAGAGAGCAACATCCACTAGAAGCGATCATCCTCAGTCCTAAGCCTGTGAGAATCCCATTAATGAGAATTAATAGATGTCTTGAAATGCTATGATCCCCACAACATGGACTGGATCTGCAGCCTCTCAACTTGACTTAGTCTTAAAAGTATTTGTTACTAGATTTAAAGGTAGATACTGTTTATTTAATGTCACTGAGATTTGCATTACTTTCCCTGCTGACAGGTCTCATGTATGCAGCTACCCAGAAAGATCCAGTCCTTGTTCTTCTTCTTGCTCACCTTCTTTCTGAGAGACTGAGGTGAGAGGAAAGCCAAGCAAAGACTTTACATTTACTGTGTTACAGTGCACTTATATATTCATAACTAGTACAGAAATTATTTATCTGATCGGCTTCTACATTGTCAAAGGCTGAGCAAGCAGTAAACATGGTTTAGTGCTTATATCTTCATAGCACACAATCTTCATTCTTAAATGATGAAAAATACGTTTGTTACTGCATTTTTACCTAAATAGTTGTTGTGTTTCTCTTTGAATAATGATTGATTTTTGTGTTGTGAATTTACAAGCCCTGCATAAGTGCATTAGCCAATCACCCAAAAATGCATATTATTAAGCATTCCCTAAGGTTTTCCTGTTTTGCAAAGTGTGAAGCCTTGGTGAATGTGCAAATATGGTGAAAATGTGGTAATTTGTATTCAATTTAATGTTTCAAATTCAGCAACACAAAGCCTTTCAAACCCATACAAGTACTTGGGAATGCAGTATGTATGAACATATACTGTACATAATGAAAAGTGTTGTATCCACAAGATGTTAAGGTATATATTATTTGTATGCAACGTGCTTGTTGCATTCAAGCATATTCACATATACGGCATGTCTCCTGTAGAATTACAGTGTTTCTCTGAGATAGCAGATATTTCTATGTGTCTGTTTTGTTCTTGTGCTATTCCACAGAGGCCGAGCCAAGATATTAACAGTCCATACTTGCACGGAGCGTCTAAACCAGTGCAATTTATAAGGCCTTGTTTTGCTGATACAGCCTAGCTGTCAAAATCATCAGTGTGTGCATACAAACACCGGTCCTTCTGGAGGCACGGAAATGCATACAGAGCAGACACCCCACACATCCCAAGAATGAGACGAGGAAAGAATTGAATCTCACGCTCTCTATTGCTCTCTGTCTCCCTTTTTCTTTTTCTCTGGCTGTTTATCTTTCTCTGCCTCTCCAGCTCCTCAATGCTTCATGCCATTCAAAGATTATCTTGTTTTCCTCTTCTTCAACAGCGGCAAACCCCATCAAGCTGGGATTTGTGTGGAAAGCAGTCATCCATTTTCGCTCTGTTTTTATAAATATTCTACAGTATTAAAATAACAGCTGATATTGTGTTATGTGTTGTATGACAGCATGAAATGTACAGTAGAATAAAACAAAACAAACAAACAAAAAACAAGAATAAATTTACTTTTCAGGAAAATAAGAGCAAACAAATACATTCAATTGCTTGATGGGAGACATAATTTTACACTTGCATGTTTCTTACATCAGATGAAATCCATATTTCTGTTAATGTGGAACTTTAGTATGCACCTACTTTACCAGCATTACATTCCCCTGGATAGCCACCATTTTCGTATTCTCAACTAACCATGTCTCTGTGGATTGCTGTACACATCATATCTCTTCCACATTTATAGATCATTCCTTTCAATTCGCCACAATGGATATGCCAAAACCCTACAGAGACAGATAAAAGAGAGGAGTGAGATTTTAAAGGTATCAAGGACTGATATGTCAAACTGATAAACCCCACAGTGGTTTCTCTGGTGGCCCTATCTAACATACCTGTTTGTATCAAGCTACACTGTCAATAGCACTCAGTGATTTGATCTCTGCCTCTGGGTCCTGTGATAATTACACTGCTGGAACATCAATGAGGATTTATTGGGCTTCACTCCAGAGTGCACAAAAGAGCTTGCCCTTAATCTTTGTGGGGTAAGAGCCTTCGACTTGTTAGCAACGTGTGAAAAGCCCCATCGTTTCTTTATCCTTGACTAATCATTAGTGGAAATTAGCATGAACAAGGATGGAGTGAGTGTGGATGATGTGTTAAGAAAAAAAAATTGAGAAGTGCTCACAAAGTGAATTCTCCAAAACAAATGAGCCACATGTGACAATGAGTGCAAAAGGAAAAGGGGTTCAATTGAGTATGGACGTAAACATAGACTAACACTACTTAAAATCTAAAAGTTGTTATCTTACAGTCTGTGATCTCTGCATGTGTTTCTGATTGTGAAACAGACTTTCTTTCTTGACTTTCTTTCAAATATTTGCAAAAACCTATGAAGTTTTAATAGGGTGAACTATTTGTTCACTTAACATTTGCCATGATTCGTGCATTAAAGTAACACACTGTGTGCCTCCATCATCTGGATACGAGCTTGCCAGACTGGAAGTTATCTGAACATTAGAGATTTCACTGTACTGTACCTGAGAGAACTAGGGCATGCCCTGGTCATGCCACACATGAGAAGGAGAGCTGATACTGCTACATTACAAGCCCCAATCTGAGCAGCAATGACCCTCCTGGAAGTGAGGAAAATTCCACCTGCTGACTCTCCAGTGCACAGCTGGAAGATCTACTCCACAGAGGTGTTATCTTTCCTCATGAATCACAGATAGGAAGGTAGCACCTGTTTGCTTGTCCTGTAACATGCCAGCATGGCCTGACAACCACCATAGCATGAGGCAAATTGGGTGATATAACTGCCTGTTGTGTCTGATTAGCTTTAGTCATTGTTAATAATTTCTGGTTTCTGTACAGTCATAGTGAGAGCTTGGTTAACACTGCCAAAAGTCAGCCAGACTGGTCAGAAGGAACTGGTCCAGTGATTATTCTCATAATCTCATAATTTATGAACAGAATTTGTAGGTGCAGCCAGAGTGTGGATGGTAGAAGGTTCAGTGGTCTCAAGATTGTGGGGCCATAGCTGAGGTCTGGAACATGGATTAGCATCAACATAGTGGGGCAATTTACATCTGAGTGTAAATCACATCCTTTAGTGCCACTATTGTCTGAGGCCATTGTTCTAAGCTAGAAAAGGGTGGCATGCCCACTCCAGCTCAAGGATGATTTGCTGCCCCAACTGGAGAAGTTTTAGTATCTCTGTGTCTTGTTCATGAGTAAGGGGAGATGAAGCAGGAGACTGATACTGATTGGACTGGTGTGGCATTTGCAGCAATGTGGACACACTACCAATTTGCTGTGGTGAAGAGAGAGCTGACCCTGAAGGTGCTCATTTATAGGTTGATCTATGTTCCAGACCTCATCTATGGTCATGAGCTACTGGTAGTGACTGAAAAAAAATGGAATTGTGAATAAAAGCAGAAATGAACTTTGTATGAAGGGTGTCTAGGCTTCTTCTTAGAGATGATGGGAGGGTGAGGAGCTCAGCTCATGTGACATGCCAGAACTCTTAGTAGAGCTTCAAGTAGGTCCAATGCCTCCACAACTAAAGGAAGGTGTGCCTTTTGTTTTTACAACACTACATAGTTTCCTGTGAAAATGTTCTTTTTACAATATTTGTATATACTTTGTTATACTTTTTAACATTAACTAAATATAAAATGCAAGATTGTGGTGGTAGCTAGGCTTCGCGTGACAATGTTTTTTTCACTCTAGCCACTGTTACGGTCCTGGCCGGGCCGTCATGAGTGGATGGGGGGTG
>VVHJ01032985.1:0-23061 GCA_015107715.1 Tylochromis polylepis | reverse complement strand
TTAGAGATTAGACAGGCCTCTTCTGAAAACCCATCTCTTCACCCTGACCTTTGACACCTTGTGAGATGTTGGTTTTAGTTTATTTTTATTTTAGTTGATTCTCTGCTGTTTTTTTATCTTTTTTTTTTAAATATAGGGTTGTTTTTAATTTTTATGTATTTTGTGTTTTTATTTTTTGCTGTTTTGTTTTATTCTATTGTTCTTCACTTATTTACTGTACAGCACTTTGGTCTTGTGCTGGGTATTTTAAAGTGCTTTATAAATAAAGTTGGATTGGATTGGCTCTGACAGTTTGCCAGTACCGTATCAAGGCCAACCAAAAGCGAGTGCTAGAAAGTGACTTGGCTCCTAGCCATTAAAAGTGAGCACAAGACACTACAAATCAATAAACCCTGAAGCTGCTACCATTGTGTGTGAGGTCTTCCTTCCCACACAACTCTCAGTGAATACAGTGAATGCTACTTTGATAGAAGGCCACCTGTGAAACAAACCCAGTAATAAACTTTTCTCACTACTTAATAATTCACAAAGTGGAAGTGATAGGGAACGGCAACAACTCAGTGATAGGCCACATACAATCACAGAGCGGGGTCAGGTGAGGCACATAGTATGCACAGGTCACCAACTTTCTGCAGAGTCAATTGCTACAGACCTCCACACTTTATCTGCCTTCAGGTTAACTCAGGTACAGTGTTACGGTCCTGGGCGGGCCGTCATGAGTGGATGGGGGGTGTCTGTCCTCTTAAATATTCTACAGGTCTTGCCTGGGCAGAGCCGGCTGTTGCTGATTGGTCCCTGGGGTGGAGGAGCCGGTTTTAAAATCCTTGACTGGCAGTCATCGGCGCGTTCAACTGACAGCAGCAGCAGACCTGACCTTGGCCCCCAACCCTTGTATTTTGTGATTCTGGCCTTTGTAAATAGCTCTGTATATTTGTAAATAGTTGGAAGCAGAAGGGGTGAACCGCCGTTTTATTTTTCCATGTTTTCTCCTGTTTATTTTGTAGAGAGTTAGGGGTTAGCACTTTGTCTTTTGTTTCGTTTTTGTTCACTTAGGGTAGTAAGGATTTCTGGTGGAACTAGGTTGCTTTGTTTATTGTTTTGGCCTGGGTTCACCCTGGAGTGAGAAGCATCCTGGAATAAACGCACCGTATTTTGTATTAAGGCTTCTGAGTTTGGTTTGGGGACCAGGGTGGGGTTCTCTTCTTCCTCTTATCTTTTGTGCGTCCCGTAGCCTAGACCGGGACGTAATGGCCACTGTCTTTAAAGGCACCTTCATAGTCTGCTACCACAGTGATCATTGTCAGATTGTAGAACATCAATTTAAGATTTGTCGGGAAAGAACCTTATGTCAGTGCACATCCTTGCAATGATGCTATGATTATATGAATCAGAGAGAAAGAGAAATGAGAACTAAAACAGAAAATACCAAACACTCCACCACCTGTATTTTCTTTTTAATAAGTTTTATTTGTGTTTGTTGTGTGGAAGCACATCTTCCATCGAACAGTGCTTATATGGCAGCATATATGACTGATTTTTTTTTAAGGAAAGATATTATTCCTTGGGTGTACTGTAATGTGTAAATTTAACAGCTAGATGAATCATATAATTCTGAGAAGTTAGGCCATAATATGAGTGTACAATGCAGTGATGGGCTCAAGGGGGAAACTGCTGTACCTTCTGGTCTTACTATTGGTTCAATTATTTTCTTTAAAGATTTCCTCCTCCTCCTCCTAGGACATGCCTTTGTGGCAAGCCACCACACTGGAAAACAACAGTGTATTGCTGAAAGAATAAGTCATACAAATATATGTCTGAATAAATAGTCTTGTTGAGATATGGGCTAATTTTGTGGAAAAAAAAAAAAATTCTGGTTATGTTTCCTTGTTAAACTATGGGTACATTTTCAGTAAGTGAAATTTGAATCAAGAAACTTGCCAGTATTAGTGTCTGACATGCCTTAGAACATAACACACATACACTGATGAGGCAGTGTCGAAGTCAGACTGAATTATGGATGCATTTGTCATACATAATAATTTGATTCAAAAATGGGAAAATGCTCTTTTAAATGTGCAAACAAGCATTTTTTGTCATTACCTTCAAATATAACACATAATTACTGATGCCTTTACAGCTTGTTTTAAAGGTGGTTGCTGGTTTAACGTGAAGATGAGGTTTTGACATCACCTAGGGTATGAATTTAAGTTAATGATTTGTTTGGCCAAAGTATGTTAAGCTGTTTTTTGAGCTTTTCTCTTTGTGTATCTGTGGTGTTTATCCCCATGTCATCCAAATCTAGGTTGTGAAAGCCAGTATGCTGTGCCCTTGGCCTAAGCCTGTGATCTCGGAGGTCTGAGCAAGGTGACTCCCACAGTGTGTAATTAAACAGCAAACTGCCTCACTAAACATGGAGCTGCCCTACTGAGCACCTCCTCGCTCTGGCATCTGTGCCTGACACCAGACCGGCTTCCTTCGGCCATTTTTCATGGCCTACCTCAGACTGTCAAAGAACTCAACAAACAAAACAGGGGAGACATGCTACTACATGCTGCATCAGCCTGACATGTTACAAGTTAGGAATGTTGGAAAACACAGAGAAAAGCTTTCTTTTTCATTTTTGTTGCTTCCAGCTGTAGTAACACATTTCAAAATGCCTAATTATAATGTGCTTGCCAGACCTCTGAGGTGCCAGTTATTAGATGCCAGCAAAGAGCAGACTTTTGAAGACAAGGTTTATGTATTCCTTAGCAGGGGGGGGGATGAAATGGGAAAGGACTTGATATACTCTTAATTCTTTTAGTTCTTTTGCATCCCATAAAACTCAGATACCAACTCTTTTCTGATATCTTTATATTTTTCAAGAAAGAAAGAAAATTTGTTTAGCCCACAAATTTGAGTGTTACTGTGTCTTGAGAACTTGTTGGGTAGACTACTTTATCTGTCTCTATTTTTCCAGGTTGAGCCACAGTCATTATCATCTGTAAAAGAAAAACAAAAAACAAAAAAAACAAAACAATTTCAGAGACACTTAAATTGTGAATGTTGAAGTAGTAGGAATTGATTTACAGATCTTTTGTTTCTGTTTGTATCTTCATTATTAGCCATTTGCCTCACTGTATAGGTGTAGAAACAGCATGTGTGAATATTGTGGTAAAGCTTTTTGTTGGTGTCCTATAAAGGTAAAAAAGCAGCAAAGCTATTTGGAAAAATCTTACATATTCTGCATTCCCTGATGATTAACTAACCTCTGCAGAAATCTTATTTGAAGTCAAGCCAGAAATCAGAGGTTTTCCACATGTAACATGCTACGAGCACACAGTGCAGATTTGAATACAACAAAAAGGCCACACTGTGTGAGTTCAAAATCAAATACTCTCTCGCTGAGCTACAAGTAATGAAACCTTATATTTGTGTGGGTTTGAAAATGATTCTGTGCATTGGTGTTTAACCACAGTCACCCGTATGAAATAGCCTGAGACCATCTGCGATTTATGATTTGCTCCCAGCCTCTGGCAAGCCAGGCTGAATAATTTACATTGTGCTGAGGCCTACGTGCCCAGAATGTCTGATGCCAAAAATAGAGGAATGAGGGGAGAGAGCGGGATAAGGGGACGGAGTCAGACGATCTACCACTGCTGTTGGAATGTGGCACAAAGTGGGTGTGTCAAGGGAACGGGTAGCATGGTGAGTAATTGGCCAAACATGCTGAGTCACATGTAAGCGCTCTTGTGAAGCTTACTAATCTGTGTTCTACTACAGTGTCACCATGACACGATAAACACCATGAGCAGGAAACACTGTCTACTTCATCTTCACCAAAGAGATGCTCACGCTGAGTCTGTAATCCACAAGTCAACAATAAAGTTGGTGGAAAAGATGAAAAGATTTTTTTTCTGTCAACTGTCAAGTACTATTCATTCAGCTCAGATGAAAGTCAAATGGGAAGCATCAGACAATAAAAATGACTCTACAGTGCACAAGCCCTGGAATAACAAATATAGATGAAAGAGAGGTATGAAAAAAAAGTGTTTTGGACTATTCAGGAAATCTGTAGAGGTGTTTGTGTGTGTACATGGTTTGCAAAAAAAAAAAAAAAAAAGCCTGTTTTTGTCTCCTGGCTGTAACCTTGAATGGCTTTGACTCTGCCACAGGTGAATGCACTTTAAAAAAAAGGTGCAGTCCCCAAAACCTGCAAGATGAGGAGAAACCAAAAAAAAACATAATAACCTTTTTCTGTTACAGTTATCCACTGAGTTCAAAAGGTCAAAAGTAAAAAAGATTCATTAACATTGATGGAATTACTGAAAATAATGAGATACAATATGACAATGGTTTAATGATATTGCCTCTACAGAAACAGGAGTACTATTTATCACTAACATAAAATGTGTCCTTGAGGATGCTTTTCTTGTGTCTTTGAACACAAAAGTAAGCAGGCAAACAGTGATTCTATTCTGTGATAATCTTCAACTTGTGCCAATCAGCCAGCCTAATCACACTGGGGATTTAATGAAAGTGGAGGACCACAGGCAGCACAAAGTTAAACTGAAGCAGATAAGAAACTCCAGTGGCCTGTAATTGGACCTCATTGATCTGCTGGGTTTATTGATCCTTATCATCTCACATTATGTAAATTTTTCCTCCTCGCAGAGCATTAAAAGACACCCTTGTGTCTTTGCTTTTGACCCCACATAGTTGTGAAAAGGTTGTCAGTATAGAGGAAATCAGGGCAACAAAATTCACAACATATGGTGTACCTATGAAAGTAAACTTGGATAATTTGTGTATATTTATCTTCTCTGCACAATTGAATTTATATTGAATTTGTATTTCTTTTTCTTGTCTTTCTAATTCTATCTTTTCTCATATTTTCTTTTATTACTGAAATTTCTATTGGACATCTCCTAAACTAAAGTGGAGACTCTTTGCCTACCCATGTTCTACCCATGTGAGCTTATGTCCACAGAAACCCCATGGGCAGTTGACAGATGGCAAGGCACTGCCATACACAGATGCCCACCTCTTATCTCTCACATCTTTGCCAAGACAAAACACATGAAGTAGGCATGGAATCAAACATTTGAGGGAACAAAATCTGGGGAGAAACACTGAAACAGTGCAAAGCTGTAGTGTGTCTAATCAGCAAAATTTCATACCATCATTGTTGTCATGTCTGGCACAGCAGCATGCAATTATTTTTTTGTGTGAAAGAACATGTTGTACTGTTAAGGAAAATTGATTTAAAAGTGTAAATAATCTGAATTTTTAAATTCAATAAACATGTGAATGCTTATGCAGACACTTCCTTTTCAATTATGATCAGGTATACTTTACATTTTTGGACTAGTCTGAGTTCATCCTTTGCAATTTAAAAGTCTTAGAAGAACATGGAACACAACAGCAGTCAGTATAGTTTTTTTTATATTTGCATTTTTGAAAATGAAAAAGAAATCTAAACTGATGCAAAGCGATGTGAATGTGAACATTTACTAAAAACTGGTATTAATTACCTAATTTTACACAGAAAAATGCAGAAGCTAATAACCAAAAAGTTATTATAATTTAAACAGTCATAATTGAAAATTAAATCACATTCTTTGTAACAAGTTACTTACACAGCTCAAAAATATTAATGGTAATAGAACAAAAAAAATGTAATGTTCACTTTCATGTTCGCTGGTAATGAATGTTCATTTTGTACAGATATTAAAGGCAAATGGATTGGTATTTACATAGCACTTTTCTACTCTTTCTGAGCACTCAAAACACTTTTACACAACAAGCCACATTCACCTATTCACACAGACCTTCATAAAGCACTTTATCCTGTGCACTTTAAGCACTTTTTGTCTATCACACACTCACATGACAATGGCTGCATTAAGGGCAATTTGAGGTTCAATATCTTGTCTGGGGACTCTTTAACATGTGAATATGGGATCAAACCACCAGCCTTCCAATTAGTATCCTGCCTATGTCTGCCTATATGTGGCGGCTAACATGTACATGCATTTCAAAAAGACAGAGCTATGATGTTTATAATGGTTTGCCAGGATATGTGGAGGATTTTGAATATAGTCAGTAGGCTCAAACATGCTACACCGCTGATACGGGCTTTAATAACCATAAGAACATAAGAACATTAGCACAACATATGAACTCTATCTATCCTTGTGAAGTCAATACAAATAGAAGCCTTTTATCCTGCTTGTTTACATACTTCAAGCACTTTACATATGTCTGGTATCATGTACATCCAAGCCCAAACATGTCAGCTCTAACCTGAACTGCAGTGTGTGAAACACAGCACTCCAGATTGGAAGCCAGCTTGGGGTAAAGGTTAATGGAAGCAACCTGCAAAACAGAGATTTTCAACATCTGCTGTGGCAACCTTGGCCATGTAACATTCTTTGTACCAAAAACAATTTTTTAAAAATATGGGGCTATAATAAAAACTTTTATTTTCAAAAGGCTCAGTGTTCACCATATAAGCTGTCCCTGGATATTTGTTCGATGATTCACATTCATAGGTGAACCTGAGAAACTCAGTGTCAGGTTGAAAATTGCCTTGAGGCAGGTTAAGATGATTCTGCCAGGCTTAAGATCAGAGGAAATGGAAAAAGAAAAGAACACTAGAGAACAAGTCCCAGTCTAATGTGAACATGGGAAGGACAGGACGGCGCTGTCTCTCACCCTAGAGATAGCCTGAAAATATCTTCTGTTGTCAGAATCACTTAGAAAGAACACAGTGCACAAGTTAGGGCCGCACATTTTACCCATACAGGTAGGTCACCAAACCATCTACAGTCATTTAATCCGTCTTGTATTCAAATCCCTAGAAAATAGCATTCTTTTAAACATTTAGTATTGAATTATTGTAGAATTATGTAAGTGCTGTGTCAGTCAAACTAAGTATATCCAGATAAGCATGTACACATATTTATGTATTATTTTGTTTTCCAGCAGAGTAACTTATAGGCTTACAGACAGCTTTCAGGCAATAAAGATTACCTCTGCTTTTGGCATTCACTCATTTATAAGACAAGTAATTTCCTGTGTCAAATATCACTGCAATGTGTACAGTATACACTCACATTAAATTGTGAATATTTCACACCAGAACACTGAGATCCTGCTGTATTTTTATAATGTTATGTGGATAATGCTAATCTCAAAAGAGGGTGATAAATGCATTTCTTTAGAATGTGAAGGATAATAGTGAGGGAACTGAGAAAGCAGTGCTATTGAAATCACCTCGACACTTACGACCTGAAAAATTGTTCAGTGTGAATGTTGCTGGGCAACAAACATAGTTACAGCCATGGTTGAATGTTTTGGTAAATTTTACCTTTAAAAATACATTTTGTTCCAGGTTGACACAATTTCCCATGGCAGTGAACAGTTACACTTGGCTGTATATTGTCAAAACAAAAAGTATTTTACATGAAAGCAAAGCATACGATAAAGTTTCTGTCCAAGCAGCTAACTCATGTTCCTTCTTCTGTTTTTGCACCTTTTTTACATGTCAAATACTATCTATCCAATAGGCACATAAATCAACAAGTGATTCATTGGCAGAGTAAAAAGGTAAAGGTAAACTTTACAGTTATAGTTCTTTAGAAGAGAAATCACAGCTGTAGCCTATGGGCTGGCACAGCCTGTATCTCCATAACTTCACAGGGTATTAATTGTTTCAGCACCATCAGCAGAATGGCCTCTGCTTCTTGAACTGAATCCAGAAGTAAAGTCATCAGCCAAATTGCATGGGCGCAGATACAGTGGCCGAACCACAGTGCAAGATGCTTAATTTTAAGATGGTATTGGAGGTTATCTGGAAATGTTAAGTGATATCCTGAAAACAGGTGTAGAGCATATCAATAAATCTTAATTTGGTACAATAAATCTCAATTTCACTGATTAATTCCAGCCATGATACCTGGAATAAACTGGTAAAAGTAAGATCTGACAATTTCTTTCCAAATCTTTATTACAGTGCCATAGCCCTTTTGTCTAAACGCAATTAAATCTACATAACTTCTTCATCTCTATATACTGTATTCTGTATATATGGTACTTTCTTATTGTGTTTTGCTTGCCTTTTTTTTTAGCACTGATGTGGGACAGTACTATAACTTCTTCATACTGTTGTACAATGTATGACTGTACAATGACAATAAAGAGTTAAATTTAAACTTAACTTTTGTCTAGCACTATAAATGGGGAAAGTGGATCTTTTTCAAAGCTCTAACTGGCACATGAAACACTGTGGGTAGGGATCATGACATATTTCAAATTCGCAGAAAAGGGTTACTGCGGAGATTCAGGAACAGAGGTGCCACTGGAATTTACAGTATGTCACAAACACTCTTAACACATCACCACTGACTTCTAAAAGCAGTGTTGTGTTTTAGACCAGATGAAAATGGTCTAAATTAAAGTTCAAAACATACACTATAAAGACTAAAGTAGATAGCCATGCAGTCTCCTTTGTAAGCATTTGTGAAAGAATGCGTCATTCTAAAGAGCTTGTAGTATTGCAGTCAGTTTGTGAAATTCCTCCTAAATATTCCATCATTAACTGATATTAGTGTTATTATTACTGGTAAGTGGTATTATCGTAAAGTGAAAGTATTAGTATTTAGTATTCAGCAACTTGGTCACAAATGCTAGAGAGCAGTGTTGTATAAGTCACCAAAGATCGGCATTTATGACTCGATAACTGCAGAGTTTCAGCTCCTCTGGCTTTAACATCCATACAAAAACTGCACCAGAATCTTCATAGCTTGATTTTCTAAGGTCAAGCAGCTCCTGTAGGTGCAATGTGTAGGTGGCCAAGAACTTTTGTCCATATCTTAATATTAAAATGTATGGTATTTTTAAAAATGTGAAATCTCTCTAAAAATATCTTAGTGTAACATGGGTTAATAGGAGGAAATTTATATGAAAATATGATATTCATTCAACTAAAAATAAATCTATAATGCAGCATGCAAAAGAAAATTGGGGTCAGAATACTTACTAAAGTAGTTGATGTCAGTATAAGAATGCAGCTAGCTTTGTCTGAAGAAAGACATAGCTAGCTGCATTCATGTATTAGTAACCCAGAGCAGATGCAATGGACATTAAAAATTCAGCTGCCCATTTCTTTCTTAAACACACAAAAGCTTTAAAAGGCCACCGGGGTCATGCAGAGGGAGAACGATGTCAGTTAAATAACACTGCATTTTCAATACAAATTATTGAAAATGCAGTGGTATTTAAGAATTCTGGGATTTTGGGGTGATGTGTTTTCTGCAACTTGTTAAGCAAAATAATAATAATAATAATAATAATAATAATAATAATAATTTTGCATGTCAACTGAGATAAAAGATTTTAGTCCTGAAAGTTCTAGAAAGGTGTCAGTTAGCAAAAAAATAACGATCTTTAAATTCAGCACCATGGACAGCAACATGCAGCAGTTTGCATAGATCCTCTGTATGAGAATATATTAGAGCTGCCTTTACCCATTCTCTCATAGTTATGTATATATGTATAGGCTACTTGCATTTCTTAGCTTCTTATCGCAAACTTAATAAGCACCCTAGAAAGGATCCCAAGCATAATTCAAACAACTAAAGCAAAGTACTAACCAACAACCATTTCTGAATATAGTCCAAAACTCATATATAAGAAACACGAATAATAAAGTTCATTCCATTTACTTATCATCTACCAGTGCAAACTGGCTTTCATAAGTACTAATAGTACTGTAGGAGTTGCGGTGATATTTATTGAAAATTTTTTTTGGGCCAATTGAATAAACTAAAACATTATTATTATTATTATTATTATTATTATTATTATTATTATTATTATTATTATTATCATTTTGATTCACTGCGATGTTTCATTCCGTTTCTTAAGATCATGCCACCAAAGCATGATCATATTCGTGATGCAACATTGGACGAGCTCCTGAATCGTTCTCTCACCAGAAGAGGGCATTCCGATTCTGCCTGACAAAGTTGCTTTAACATGCAGACGTGATTAACAACAACGTCATGCTGCATTTCAAACCAAGCAACAGTGAGAATCAAAGGTTTACAGAAAGGTGGATATGTGAAGATTTGACTATCCCGTGATACTCGCTGACAGCGTTTACAACGACTTGGGGATATCCTCGCCTTACTTTCCAGCGCGCTATGCGCGGATCGTACTGAGCATCTCTGAGAACAGAGACGCAGAGGTTTATTAGGAATCTGTGGGCTGGCTGAGTCTACTGGAACATTACATCCCGCATCTTTTTGCACACCATCACTGTAATTTTGAAGTTTTTTTGCCTGGATATTCGCAAAATCTGCGCGTGTAAGACTGACATGACTTACTCGGATGTGGCTTCGGTATTATCTGCACCTAATGCAGTACTCTTTCTGGCTGTTACTTGAAAAAAAAGATAGTGATGCTTTGCAGCGAAGAGATGGATAAGGAATTCTGAATCCGGATTTATATCCCTTTATTCCGGAGTTGGAAGTAAATGACATTCGCCCCGGTTGATTTGCACGGTTAGAGATGCAGAACTAAACCGGATAGCGCACCCAGGTCCGGGAGAGTAAAGGGCAGGTGCGCTTTGGAGTCGGCGTCTGCGCGGAGAGACAGGGCTAGTGGATTAGGACGATACCTGACTGTGGAGAGCGCGTCATGCGGACTCGGATGTCGCGCACTAGAAGCCGTTAAAACCTGTAGGCTGGAGCTAATAGATAAGCGGATATGGGTAAGTTTGTTTATGCCTCAGTCTTTTCGATAGCGTAAGTTTATGTGAAATACACTCAATTTTCTCCTTTCTCTCAATACAGACCACAATTATCTTCTTCTTTTTTTCAGAATAGAACCTGCTCTGAATCTCACGTTTAAAATCGCATGTCTTTTAAAATGCAGCGCGTTAACATCCAATAAGCGTTATGGTGTCGTTCATTAAGTGGTTCGTGAAGCTTGTGGAATGTGGTTGAAACCTGTGCTGTTGCCTGTTAGTCGCAGAGCTGCAGTATGCTTTTCCTCCATTTCCTGACGGTGTGGCTTATTATAGACTAATGATAGTTAATTCGTATTTTTCAACACTGTGCGACAAAAGATTCGGTGCAGTAATCAGAGCAAAGTAATTAAACATGTTTGCCCAAGTGACGACTGTCCATTGTTTTCCTTACTAGTTAGAGTGGCTGGCTCATTGACATGGACCTGAATGCTAATCACGCTAAATGTTGGAAGACAGTCAACTTTATAAAGCGTGGTCCTGCATAATCATTTTTGTCTGATCTGTATGCATGGAGCCCATTGTCCAGTCGCAGTCACTGCTCCCCAAAACTCTTCTAAGCAGAGTCCATCGGTCTTGCTGATTTTGCCTTGCAAACCATTCAGGCAACCGGTATTGTGAACCTGCCATGAAGAGGGAATCTCCAAACTGGGCATACGACTGTATGCCTATGTATCAGTAGCCTACTATGTATTTGAGTGTGTGTGTGTGTGTGTGTGTGTTGTCTTCCCCTCTTCAGTAACGCACAGTCATATATATTTCCCCATCTTGTTCTCACTTCTGATTAGAATTTACCATTTTCCCTGTTCTTTTTCCCCTTACGCCTGCGCACAGTTACAAGCTCATAACCCATACCCACCACCCACCCTTTCCCATTCCATTTGTCCATTTCTTGGAATTTAACAGTTAGATTTTTGCATTCTTTTCCACCCCACTTGTACAATTCCTCAAATACCATCAGTGCATTTCCTCCGTCTGATGTTATTATCAGGAGCAGGCAAAGTCCACATTCTTAACTAATATACAGATGAACAAGATCACTGGTGGTGCCGTTCCATTAATTGTGAGACCACATGATATATCAACCCACAGTAGGGTACTGCACCACATCAATATATTCTACAAGAGCACACAAAAGCTGCAGGAGCTCAGAGGCATTGTGCAGATGTACTGATGTACTAATTGAATAAATCTGTTTTATTTCCTTTTTTGTTAATTTAATAATGCATGTCAGAAAGTCAGAAATTCTTGTACAAAGTGTCAACCACATGGCATGCTTTTGCCCATTATTATTTGATGAGTACATGGCACTGTAGTCTCACTCATCCACCAGTCTAGCTGACTGGGATGCTCTTCATTAGCAGCATGCAATGTACTTATGTTTCATGGACCATATCATTAGAGATCTACTTTCGGAAAGGGAACAGTGGGGTAGGGACAGTAAAAAGCCACAGCCTGAGATGGAATTGCATGGGCTTAAGATAGGTTTGGAGATCCAGATAACCTTTTGCATAAGGTTATCTGGAGCTCCATTAAAAAAAAGAAAAAAGAAAACAGCTGTCCTTATAAACAAGAAATAAAATTGTTTAGCTGTTAGTTTGTGTTATATTTTAGTCTTTGATTTCAAGTTCCAAGTAGTAATCTAGTGTAGGCAACAGATGACCTTTTGTTGGACCTGTGTACTTCAGGTGAACCAGGTAAACAGAGAGGCTACACAGGCCCTTGAGGGCAGCAGTTCTTTAACACCATAGATGTGGCTATTTTAAAAAGTAAAAAGAAAAAAAATCAATGGCAGAATGGGTTTTTGATCTGACATCTAGTATTAATACCCTAATATCAATGCCTGTTTATGGTAGGCATTGGTTGACTAAAGCTTGAGATAGTTCTTGTGCTCAGAACTGTAGACAATTGTCACACAAAGTCAGACATGATTGTTTTGTTTCACATTTTCAAACAGAAATGAAAAGAAAGTTACAGACCCCATGTGGTTCAGGCTGATTGTTTATGAAGATGGCACATAAAACAGCTGCTGTACAAAGTTTCAACAGGAAAAGAGAAAAAAAAAATGTTTTGATGTGAGAATGCCAGTCTACAGAGCTAAGTTCTCCTAGGTACATCAAAACAAAGAAGTATTATAGATGATATTAAGGTAGCTAAATTAGTGCAAAAAGGTATATTTTCTAATGCTGCATTAGGTTAACAATAACAAATACAAAGCATGTTAAGGAACCTTACTGGAGTAATGGGTAGAAAATATGACATGTGGAGTTTGTTTGTTTGTTTTTTTTTTCCTTGTTTGGTTGCCATTTAATCCACATAAGCTATGTTAAGATGACATAATAGACGATAAAAAGCACAGTGATTTACAGTGATGTATGAGGTTACAGGCAAATTTGTATTGAACTTAAAACAGAAATTGTGTTACTAGTTTTTCGTTGCCCTCAAAATATCACTGTAACCACAATAATTTTGGTTACGTGCAGTTACTTGCAGCAATATGTTGTGTTGTTACAGTAACCATAATGAAAGGCACTTTAGGGAGTTCAGGGAGGAATTTGATATGGCCAGAGACTTACTCCACTGCACTGCAGTGAATAGAGAGGACTGATTACTTATTCTCCGACTACCTTCATGGAACTATTGCCACCAAGGGAAATCAGGAATCAGGCAAGGGGCAAAAACAAAACATCGTCTCTCTCTCTCTTTCTCCTTCTCTCGCTCTCTTTTTCAGTCTATTTGTCTCAGTATATACGCATATCTATGTGGTTTGTTTGCACACGGTATTCTTGACAATACTCCCTCCAGTGCTTTTCTACTTGATTTCTAACAAACACAAGACAGGCTTACAAGGACACAATGTTTTCCAACAACTGTTAAAATGGGTCCAAGTTGGCAGGCCTTGCTATCATCTCAAAGATAATTGGAGACTAATAGGATGGCTTAGGCTGATTTGGGGACGTCCTTCCTTATGTTTTAGGCTGCTCCCCAGTCTCTGTGTGGAGTCAAGACTTAGTCTGGTTGCAGTTTTGTCAATGACAGGCAGCAAATAGCAATGAACCACTTGTGTGCACTCAAAGTGCACCAGTTAGCGAGTCCATTTGCCAAGTTATTAAGCTACATTTGGTTTTATTTTAGGTCAGCAGTAAAGTGCACTTACTCTCTCTATGTGTTAGGGTTGAGAGGCAGAAATAGCTATCTTCTCGTGCTGAGGACAGCAGGGCTGTCTGCTACATAACTAAGCATTACACACATGCCTTTGGACAAACTTTAACTGCGACGTATCCATCTCTATTAGATTTAGAGATAAAAGTGCTCAGAGTGACGGAGAAAAATGATAAGCGCAGATCTATACATTATAAAGAACAATAAACTCTGTCCAAGAAAAATGTTCATCATAAATGGTGACTCTCAACGCAAGCAAGAAAAAAGAAAAAAAAAAACATGGCTAGGAAGTGAAAATGGAAATCAAGCAGGGAAGTGAAAAGGGCTGAGAGGATGGTTTTGACCACATACATAAAATGGACTGCACATTATAAATGCATTCTTATGTTACTGAGCGTTCGAGGGCATGTGAAACCAGCATATTTTAAGCTCAATGGAATATAAAGGAGAAATTGTTCATCTTGATGCAGCAGAAGAACAGTAATAGTGAGGGGAACATCAGGTTAGATGTAAAAGAAACACCAATCCTTTGAGTGACACCTCAACGGATGACTTGTGCTCCTTTGTGAATATGATTAGATGAGTAGTGGGGAAGGAGATGACTTACAGAGGCATTAGAGCATAGAGCTCTCATTAAACCACATACAGTGTCAGTAAGGGGAAAAGGGTGTTGTGTGAGGCAGCTTTAGTCTTTAAGAGATGACTCTTCTAATAAAGTAAACATATTATGCACACGAGAGAGGAAAACAGTGGGTGTTGCTTCTTTATGCTTAAACACAAAATTTAGAAAACATAGATTCAATAACCTCTGCATTCTGTTCCAGAGTCTAAAGTGTTGTCTATTAAAATACTTTTGAATGCACATGAAACATCACACGAGTATTCTTTTACATCAGTATTTGTCTGTTGACTTTACCATTCATTTTTCTTCCGTTTGCCTCTGATGCATGACAGTAATGACAAGTGAAAGTTACATTCACAAACTTTAGAGCAAAAACCAAATTGGCTGCATTTAGAAATACTGCATCTTGTGATCATCATCTTTCTCTCTTTGCAATATTTATGTTTACCTGTCACAATAGTAAGATCCAAGATGAAGAAACATGATTGATGTATCTGCTAGTATAATCAATAGCCAGCACAAATTATCTGCAGTGCTCTATGGTTCCCTCCATCTGTAAGAAATGATGAAAGATTCTTTTGAAAACAAACAATAAGTGTGTCTCTATCCATCACACTCTTAGACACAGACAAATACACATACAATACCCATATGGGATCAGCAGATGCTTGGCAAGGAGCAAAATGGCTATGTTAGATACCATATGCTACATGATGCCTCTCAGCCACTTTATGTCAGGCACTCATTTATGACAAATCCTGTTATGATTACAAAAAAACTACACAATTTAAATCACCAACACACCAAAACTATCCCCAAAGTCTTCCATGTTTTAATGCATCTATGCCATATAGACATATTTTACATTTCAAAAACCATGGACAACCTGACATAATAATCTCTTTTCATTGTGATGATGTTTCTCAAGGCCACACTTGATGATCTTGCCTTGAGAAACACAAAGACGTGAATTCCCTCATACTACCTCCCCAAAGAGAAAATCAATGTATCTTAACAACAGATCATTATTGGCTCTGTAAAGGGGAATGTTTGTGCTGGAAAGACCTCGGTCACATCACAGAACAAGGAGTGATATCACAGGAACTTAATAGTTTTCTTCACTTTCGAACTAGTATTTAAAACAGAAAATCTAACCCCAAAACCAAGAATTCTGTACATTCAGAACATCTGACCCTTTAAAAACTAAGAATTCTATGCTTCATTCACATGGAGGCTATGACATTCTCCACAGATACATTTGGATTTCAGGTAGCTGTTTTCTACACCAGAGGTGAGCTGTGTGTTCCTATAGGGTTTATTTAGATTTTTATATTCGGACCTGTGGAAAGCAGAAGTGATGATTCACACTAAATCTGTACTGCTCTGTTTGGTTAAAAATGAAATGTCTGGAGTCTAAATTGAAATGCCTCCAGGATTGCATACACAACCATAAGCTCTTGAATGTTAATTTATTCTTTGCAGGCTCCCTTTCATGACTTATCTGTTCCTGCATTTAGTACAATGACTGCTTATAGGACAATGGAATATAAATGCAGACAAAGATATGATTGTGTAAAGTTTCTTCTCTCAACATTGATTTTCAGTGTGTATTCACTGTAAACTTGCATGTCAACTTTGTTGTATATCCATGAAGTAAATAACATGTATATCACTTATTGATAATGGAATCCCTAACAAAAGTAGATTGAATTCTTAAATTATTCTTTGGTTGAAAGGTTGAAATTTGCCCTTTTCTCTTCTCTATGTGTTTTTCAGGTTTTAATCTCATAGTAAAAGCTAAGATAATGATCTTGAAAATAGATTGCTATTCCTTTATAGCTCAGAAATTATGGTGCTTTGTTTGGAAGGTGCTTCTGTACTAAAACCAGCATATTGCAAAGATATGCATCCACTATTCAGTCGTCTAGGAACACAATAATGCAATGTGGGGTCCATTAAAATAATTGTTGATTTGAGATTGTGTACCATGTTGATATTGTTGTATCATAAAATCCAGATTTGCACATCCACATTAAGCCCCGACTCTCTTATTGTACCACACCCCAAAGGTGTATTCTACTGGATTACAATTTGCTGATTGGAAAGGCCATTGAAATCCATTTAACTCCATGTCAACCATTGAAGTGAAATGACTTTTGGTCATGACATGGTCCACATTATTATGCTGGAAGTAGTCATTAGATGATAGAAAATTGCAGCCATAAAGGAATCCACATGGTCAGCAATAATATGCAGGCAAGTTGTGGTATTTACGTGATAAATAACTGGTAGTAATGGGCCAAAAATGTGCTACGAAAATATTTCCTACATCATTGGAAAAGGTTAAAAGGTAGAGTGGAATATCTACTAATCCAAAGGTCAGTGGTCGGGTTCCTCCAGTGTGCATATTGTAATGTCTGTAGGCAAAATTCTGAAACCCCAAACTTGTGCATGTTTTATCAGCTATGCACATATCTGGTAGGAAAATTACAATGCATATTAATTAATCTAGTGTTGCCGATTAGTAGCACATGGCAGCAATTTACCCTCTTGAAATCTATGGAAGCAATAAGAGTGTACTTTTCCCCACTGCATGTAGTCTGCACAGCATTTAGGCTTTTAAAGAAATAACATATTTAGTGTAATTGTTCATCTGAGGTTGTTTTTGCATAATTGTAAATCAGATGAGTGGCTAAGAAAAAGGATCCTTCATCCTTAACAGCACTTATGCTTTGTCCTGACTTTCTTGTTTGGTGAAGTTGTTTTTAAGCTTTTTAAATATTTTTGCTGCACTGTAAGGGACGTTTCCTTCAGATGCATCCACATCAATTCCTGTGTTTATTATGGAGGTCAAAAGTTCAGTTTTTGTATTAGTATACTGACTTCATAAGTAAAAATAGTCATCCAAATGTAAAAGTGCAGGTACAGGATTTGATGTTTACCTCAGGACACATCATCAGAAGTTGCTGCTAAAACTGTCAAGATTGTGGCCCCTGTTCGTGGGTAATAAGCCATGTCTGGTGTGAATAATTACATTTTCTTTGCACTCATAAAAAAGAAAAAAACGTATTTTTTTTATCAAGTTAATAAAAAAACTATAGCTTAAATGTTTTCCAATTTGTATTAAGTCTATTTCTTTATATCACCCCCCCCCCTTTTTTTCTTTTCCATTTTGTTTTGTCCCTCTACCTTCTCTCACTATAGGCTCTGCTCTGCGGCGTCGCTGGTTAGTGGTCCAACTCCTGATGCAGGTGTGGCTGGCAGCAAATCCATCTCTAAGTGAGCGCCAGTGCCCCAAGAGTTGTCGCTGTGATGGAAAAATTGTTTACTGTGAGTCAAGCGCCTTTCGTGATGTCCCCAAGAACCTCTCAGGAGGCTGTGAGGGCCTGTCTTTACGATACAACAGCCTCGCCAGTCTTCGTGCAGGCCAGTTTGTAGGACTCAACCACCTCATCTGGCTCTATTTGGACCATAATTACATTGCATCTGTGGATGCAATGGCCTTCCAGGGGGTCCGCAGACTTAAAGAACTGATCCTAAGTTCCAATAAGATCACAGCTCTCCACAACACCACATTCCACCCTGTCCCTAATCTGCGTAATTTGGACCTGTCGTACAATAAACTGCAAGCCTTGCAGCCTGGACAATTCCAGGGTCTACGGAAGCTTCTCAGCCTTCACATACGCTCAAACTCTCTTAAAATTATTCCAATGCGTCTGTTCCAAGATTGCAGAAATCTTGAGTTCCTAGATTTGGGCTACAACCGTCTGCGCAGTATTACTCGAAATGCATTTTCTGGCCTGGTCAAACTCACTGAGCTGCATCTGGAGCATAACCAGTTCTCAAAGATCAATTTTTCCCATTTTCCTCGCCTCTACAATCTGCGGGCTCTTTACCTGCAGTGGAATCGGATTCGCTCTATGAACCAGGGCCTGACCTGGACCTGGGCCTCCATCCAGAAACTGGATCTGTCAGGGAATGAGCTCACAGAAGTAGATGCTGCAGTTTACCAATGCTTACCCAACCTGCAAACACTCAACTTGGATTCCAACAAGCTGACCAATGTTTCCCAGGAGGTAGTTGATGCCTGGATCTCTTTGACTATGATTAGCTTAGCTGGGAATGTATGGGATTGTGGCCCTGCCATCTGCCCACTGGTGGCCTGGTTGAGAAACTTTAGAGGGGCAAAGGAAACCACCATGATTTGTGCCTCCCCGAAGAAATCCCAGGGTGAAAAAGTGATGGATGCAGTTGAAGCTTTTGGTGTTTGTAAATCAAACCAAGCAACAACACTCACAGTGAGTATTCCTCCAAACCCATCTAATGTCCCTGCCCAAACTGAGCATCGCCCAGCTATCCTTGCTTCACCCACTGATTCTGGAAAGAGAGGCGAGGGATCTCTTAGGGGTCCTACATCTTCAGCAGTTACTCCACCTGTAGCACTACCCCCAGAGCAAGACTTGGAGCCTGTGTCTTTCCATAAGATTGTGGCTGGAAGTGTTGCCCTTTTTCTTTCTGTTGCGATGATCCTGTTAGTAATATACGTATCATGGAAGCGCTATCCTAGCAGTGTCAAGCAACTGCAGGAGCATTCGGCAGCAGCTCGCAAACGTCGCAAGAAAACTAGAGAGACGGAGCGCACACTGAGCTCTCCCCTGCAGGAGTACTATGTGGACTACAAGCCCACCAATTCGGAGGCCATGGATGTGCTTGTCAATGGGACCGGACCCTGCACCTATACCATTTCAGGCTCTCGAGAATGCGAGGTATGACCCACACCACCGCCACCACTCCTAAAAAAACTCGGTCCACAATGATGCGACCAGAGGTAATTGTTTACACTGCTTTAATAAAAAATTAGCCTGGTACTTGATAACTTAACCTAACCCAGTAGGTTTGGTAAATACTGCATTCCCATGGACTATTATTGAATGAAAAGAGCATTACTTTGTGTATAAGAAGATATCTCTTGCCTTCACATGGTTGTTTGTGTATTTGCTTAAGCCATAATCTCTGCTGAGGTGCAAATGTTTGTTTTGCCACAGAATGGTACAGAAATACAGATAAATGAGACTGATTACATACTCTGTTCCTCATAATCTTGAGATTAAGCTACTCTGTTTGTGGGTAGACATTTGTACGTGTTTAGATAGTTGTTTGCTTGCATATCACAGACTTTCTGCTTTGTGTGTTTGCTCTACCATTATTTAGTTTTTGATGAGAAGTATTGTGAATAGAGAATAGCTGAATGGTGGGAAGATTCACTTATGGACACCAGATGTGAATGGTAATAGAGACTCTTGTCACTAAAGAAAGCTTTCTTTGAGTTGGTGACTTCACATTTTTCTATGACTTGAGGTAGTTGGTGGAAAATACTTAATCTTATTGTCCCCAAAGAGAACTTCTGTTTTCCACCTTCCTTTCTTATTGAGTTGTTGAAGTTACTCACTTGTTTACTCCCTTGCTTAATTGATTAGTCATGCATAAACCATATGCATACTTCACACTTCAGTTCACACAGGCAATAAAAAAAATGACACACACAGAAAAAAACAGCCTTTGATAGTCCCAACAGGAGTGAGAATCCTTTGAATTTTTCTTTTTACACAGGCAAGTGAATTTCTTCAGATCAGTATTTACAGACTATAATGGCATGGGAATGCTGGTCTTCTCCTTTTGCTTGTAGCTGCAACACTCTTGAGTACCTAACACATGGTATCATTCTTGGTTAAACCTTTTTATTTCTCTTCAGAATTTTCCCAGGTTTACAAAGCTACAACAAAGCAAAGCTTCCTTTGAAATATACAGTATTTTCAAAGACTGTTTAACCAGGGCATTTATGGCTAGGGATGGGTGTCAGGGTGATCTTGAATAAGACATAGCTAAATTCTTTATGCTGTGCCCTTACTAGCACTTTTTTCTTTTTCTTGGCACTTCCATTGAATAATATTCTTATTCAGTGGGTTGCAGGTGTCTCTGGTTGAATGACTCTATACAGAGCTTTCAACTTTAAGTAAATGGGCTTGATCATCCACATTATTTTTCATTTATTTTACTGATTATCTGGCTTCCCTGGATGCAGGTCACTTGGTAATATGTAATTCTTGCAGGTATCATTAATGGTTTGATTACAAGAAGAGCAACTGCCATGTTGTTGCTGTCCCTGACCTCCCCTTGACACATTTCATTCTATAACGCTGATTAATGTTGACTTTGACCTGAAGAGTTAACATTTATTATAGGGTTGTTTTGGATCTCATGTAGTTTGGTGTTATTGTTGCTGCTTTGTGTAATTTAAATACTTAAATACTAAGCAGCAATTAACCTACACTAAGGTTAAGAAAAGCTTAAGCAACATCACAGAGCAAGCAGAGCATAATCACTTGGTACAAAATGGACGATGGAAATATTTCTTTGATTTATTTACAAGTAATCAAATAAAGGAATGTAAATCTCGGTATTACTCAAAGCTAGAAGAAAGCATCTAGTTACTTAGAAAATATTAACTATATATTCAGTTTGTTCATTAAAATTGATTTAGAAGAGGCAGATCTAACTGGAATCCTATCCTGTCCTAAGAAGTAGCATATGTAACAGTATAGACTCCTTGTTGTGATCATTTCCAGTGTCTGCTGGTGCATCTATTTAATTATATTCCATTCAAACCTTACTTAGTGCCCCTTGCCTCGGCATTCGACATTCTCCTAATTAACTTGCCACACCTATACAAAATAGTTACTGTCAAATTATTCCATTTTGGCCTCAGGCTTCTTCATCCTTTTTAGCTGCAGCTATAGTCCTTAAAATAGTTTGAACTGTTTGTTTAAACATTTTTAAGCTATACTTAAAATGCCTTCCCTCCAGCCTTATCTATTTGGGCTATCTTAGAACATTGTTGAGCGGAGACAGGAACTATCAGTCAGCCATCCACAAAGTCCTAAGTTCATCTCAGAATGTGCTCCAATCTTGTTTCTACATTTTTTTGCCTTTGCATAGACATAAATCACTTGCCAGAACACAGCAGCACAGCTGCACTCTGCCCACCTTGCAGCCTCAATTCCTCTTCTCTGGCTTGAGGATATAGCAACGCAGGTCTGTTTGTCCTTCCTGTGTGGGTATTCCTTATTCCTCCTGTTTTATTCTTAACATTTCTGTTATATGGTTGACTCTATTCCATCACTATATAGTAACCAAGGACCTCTTCACATGATTGTCTTTTATCATTTCCCAGGTCCACTTGACATGAATTGGAGCTTAGGAGCTTTTTTAGTGAATTGACTGAAGATGGTGTGGTAATTTTCCAACATACTTTGAGCTCTTCCATTCTAGCTGCACTCTGAGAATGTATATAAAAATGGATAATGTATTAAAATAAAAAATCAATATGAAAGTGCCTTAAAGTGCTAAAAAGAGGTTAGATATCACATTACTCTATTAGAGTTCTATGCTATCATTCTATGTACATGTACTTCTAACTTAATTGATCATTTAAGTACAAATTTCCCCAATGAGCATGGTATTCATTAACGCAGCATGATTATTTTGTAAAACAGAATAGAGGATGAAGCACAGTATGGTTTAGGGCGTGATTGAGAAGTCACTACTGTTTGAGCATGCATAGTGTTCAAGGGTTCTCAATCAGATTCACTGGTAGCTCATCATATTTCGCTTATATAAAGTCATGAGTATGAGTAGTCATGAGTATGGCATCTCCAAACCAATAGGTTTTCAGACCATACATGGATGCAGATCATGGTGGATTACGTCCATGGCAGTACTAATCTTGGCAGTGGCTCACTCTGCTTTTAGTGTCTGACATGATTATCTTTTAGCTTCGATGAAGATCTGGCCGATTTTTTCTTCATTGCTGACCCATCGAAAATCCCAAGTGAACAACATATATATCAGTTTTTTGCACGGTACACAAAGTTGTTCTTAGATACAGATTTTGATTATACCACCAGCACACCCCATGCATTCCCTTTCTTAGCAATTTCTGAAACTAATTCCTGATAGCAGGAGTGCTACATGCCCTTTCGCCTCTCCCTCCTCATCCCCTTTTCTGGTACTTCTATTGACCTTTTCCAAACTACAGTCACCCACTTATTATAATGTCACCCTGGCTGATTGTCACTGAATTACTATTCTATTTTGCCCAGACATACACTCAACAAAAATATAAACGCAACACCTTTGTTTCTGCTCCCATTTTCCATGAGATGGACTTAAAGATCTAAAATTCATTCCAGATACACAATATTACCATTTCTCTCAAACATTGTTCACAAATCAGTCTAAATGTGTGATAGTGAGCACTTCTGCTTTGCTAAGATAATCCATCCCACCTCACAGGTGTGCCACATCAAGATGCTGATCTGACATCATGAGTAGTGCACAGGTGTACCTTATACTGCCCACAATAAAAGGCCACCCTGGAATGTGCAGTTTTGTCTCACAGCAAAATGCCACAGATGCCACAAGCATT